>CM076581.1:1616686178-1616864899 GCA_034641835.2 Pinus albicaulis
AGATATTTTGTATTTTTTATATTATAAGTCAAAATATGTTTTTGCTTATAAATATGATGAACAACAGTTCATTTCAAGGTTAGAAGCAATAGAAGAATTTGTTTTGAGAGTTTGAAGGCAGAGAAGAAGACAGAGCAGAGAAAACAACAAGAAAATAGAGTCGCTGTGTTTTGGGAGCAGCATGCATTCTACAGGCTGTTTCAGCAACTGCGTCTGTGTTTCAGCAACTGTCTGACTGTTGCTGAAACACGTGTTTCAGCAACTCAAATCTGTGTTAAAAAACAGAGTTTGTAAAAACAGAGTATGGAGTTTTTGATTATTCCAGAACTGTAGTTCTGAAGAAGTTTGTAATTTTTATTGTCATTTTTATGGTTAATAAAAACAGAGCTTTTCTCCATATCCTCTTTGTCCAAATTTCTCATTTCTTTGTGTTGAGTTGAGGAACTTTGCTTCCTCTGTTTTGTTCGAAATTATCAGAAATTTCCATCATGGTATCAGAGCTGGTCTAGGCACTCAGTGAGGCAAAAACAGAGTTTGTTTTTTCACTGTAGGAGCTGTAAGAAGCTTAACTGAGCAGATTTTCTCCAGCAGAGAAAGTTTTTGCTTGTTTTTAATTATACAGTCAGTATCTTTTCTTGATTTTTACAGTCAAGATGGCAGATGCTGGAACTGGTTTGACAAATTCCCAACTGCCACAGTTTAATGGGAAAAATCACGGTTATTGGTCCATAACAATGAAAGCATTGTTTGCTTCTCAGGGAATATGGGAGCTGGTTGAAACTGGTTATGCTGAACCTGCAGATGCAGCAGCGTTGGCTGCTTTGACAGTAGCACAAAGAGACCAGTTGAAGGATGACAGGAAGAAGGATGCCAAAGCCCTCTTTTTTCTCTTCCAATCAGTGCATGAAAGTGTTTTTCCACGGATTGCAGCAGCAACAAAATCCAAGGAAGCATGGGATATTCTCAAAACTGCTTATCAAGGCATGGAGAAGGTGAAGACTGCAAAGTTGCAGATGTTGAGGAGAGACTTTGAAACACTCAGCATGAAGGAATCTGATACAATAGATTCATTCTTCACTCAGGTTATTGGGTTGATAACTCAGATTAGATCTCATGGTGAAATTCTTGAAGAAAGAAGGATTGTAGAGAAGATCTTGAGAAGTTTACCCTCAAGGCTTGAAGCTGTTGTGGTAGCAATAGAAGAAAAAAAGGATCTCTCACAGTTCACAGTAGATGAACTCAGTGCTTCTCTTATGTCTCATGAACACAGACTGAGTAGAGGAACAGATTCCTCTTTTGAGCAAGCATTCAAGACTCAGATGTCTTTTGGCCAAGGAAAAGGTCGAGGCAGAGCAAATAATAGAGGTCGTGGAAGAAGCCAAAACAAAGGCAGAAATAATCCTGCAAGCACAAGCGGAAGGAGCTGCAATCAGAACCAAGATGAAGGTTCAAGCAAACAACAAGCTCATGGACAAAGGTATGACAAATCCCAAGTCCAGTGTCATTATTGTAAGAAATATGGGCACTATGCCAATGAATGTAGGAAAAAACAAAATGACATGAATAGTAGGCAGAATGCTAATTTTGCAAATGAAGAAGATAAGAATCCAAAGATTGTGCTGTTAGCATGTAACATGGCACAAGACAAACAAGAAGATTTTTGGTTCTTAGACTCAGGTTGTAGTAATCACATGACTGGAAATATTGCAATGTTTGCCAATCTGGATGAAAATGTGAAATCTGAGGTAACAACAGGAACTGATAGTAAGATATCTGTCAAGGGTAAAGGCAGAGTCAGTATCCTAGCAAGAAATGGAGAACAGATGATTGTGCCAGAGGTATACTATGTACCTGGTCTGAAATGTAATCTTTTGAGCATTGGACAACTCATTGACAAAGGTTACAATGTGTTCTTCAAAGATGATATGTGTACAATCAGAGACATACCTCCAAGTAAGAAGATCATTGCACAGGTGCAGATGACTAGCAATAGAATGTTTCCTCTCAAACTCAGGGCAGATTTGAAGGAAGGTAGAACTATTGCAGCTGTCACACAAGAAGTCTTTCAGGAACAAGTGAAAGATGAAAACTGGTTGTGGCACTTGAGATTTGGACATCTCAATTTCGGAGGCTTGAATCTATTACACAGAAAGGGAATGGTAAAAGGATTGCCGTTGATCGAGAAACCGGACAGCCTTTGTGAAGGCTGCATCTTGGGCAAGCAACACAAAGAAAGCTTTCCAGCAGGAAAGAGTATAAGGGCAAAAGCACCATTGGAAATTGTTCACTCTGATGTGTGTGGACCGATGCAAATACCATCATTTGCCGAAAATAAATATGTTTTAACTTTCATTGATGATTACACCAGAAAGACATGGGTGTATATGCTGAAACAGAAGAGTGAAGTGTTTGAGAAATTCCGCCACTTCAAAACTCTTGTTGAAAAGCAGTGTGGGCATTATATCAAAGTGCTCAGAACATATAGAGGTGGAGAGTACATCTCCAAAGACTTTCTGCGTTTTTGTAGAGAGAATGGCATACAAAAGCAGTTCACCGCGAGGTACACACCTCAGCAAAACGGTGTTGCAGAAAGGAAGAATAGGACCATTCTGGACATGGTCAGAAGTATGCTGAAGGCAAAACACTTGCCGCATGAGTATTGGGCAGAAGCTGTCACTTGCGCAGTTTATATCTTGAATAGATGCCCAACTAAAGCTGTCATGAACAAAATACCAGAAGAAGCATGGAGTGGTCAAAAGCAAACCGTCACTCACATGAGAGTATTCGGCTGTGTAGCATATGCACATGTACCGGATCAGCTAAGGAAGAAGCTTGACAGTAAGGGGGAGAAGTGTGTCTTTATTGGCTATTGTGATGAGTCAAAAGCATACAAACTCTATAATCCATTGACCAAGAAGTTGATAGTAAGCAGAGATGTGTAGTTCATTGAAGATGAAGCTTGGGATGGAAGCTTAGAGAAGACAGTGAATGTGAAGACAATTGTGTCTCATGAAGAAGAAGAGGAAGGGACAGCAGCAAATAACCCTTCTTTGGTGGCTCCTCCTCCACCACAGCAAGTACAACAAACCACACCACAAGCTGGAATTCGAACAGCCTTGAGAAATCAAGGAAGTGCTTCTTCAAGCACACCACAGGGATTAGAAATACCCTCAAGTTCGGATGGAACTCCAAGCACACCAAGAAGACCAAGATTCAGAAATCTGAATGAGATTTATGAACAAGGAGAGGTAAGTACTAATACCGGTCTGAATTCATTATTCGCTTTATATTGTCATGTTGATGACCCAGTTCATTTTGAAGATGCTGTAAATGAAGATAAATGGATTGAAGCAATGAATGAAGAAATTGGTGCAATTGAGAAGAGTAAAACATGGGAGTTAGTGGACCTCCCTGAAGGCAAATATGCCATTGGAGTTAAGTGGGTCTATAAGACCAAAAGCAATGCTGAAGGCAAGATTGACAGGCATAAAGCAAGACTTGTTGTGAAAGGCTACAAGCAGCAACAAGGCAAAGATTATGATGAAACCTTTGCACCAGTAGCGAGGATGGAAACAGTCAGAACAGTGTTGTCTATTGCGGCACAGCACAAATGGAAGATTTATCAGATGGATGTTAAATCTGCATTCCTGAATGGAGTGTTGAAAGAAGAGGTATATGTTGAACAACCTCCAGGCTATGAAGTTGAAGGCCAAGAGCATAAAGTCTGCAAACTGAAGAAGGCTCTTTATGGGCTCAAGCAAGCTCCAAGAGCATGGTACAACAGAATAGATGCTTATCTGATTGAGAATGGGTTTGAGAAGTGTGATGGTGAACCCACACTCTACATAAAGGAGAATGACGGTAAGATTCTTATTATTGTTTTATATGTAGATGATTTAATCTTTAGTGGCAATGATGCTTCTCTCATTGCTGATTTTAAAGTAGTCATGAAAAGTGAATTTGAAATGACTGACTTGGGCTTCTTAAGATATTTTCTTGGAATTGAAGTAGACCAAAGTGAAAATGGTGTTTTCATTTCCCAAGTTAAATATGTAGAAGCAGTGTTGAAGAGATTTAACATGCAGAATAGCAAGGCAGTTGTGACTCCAACTGTAATGGGGTTGAAATTGACCAAAGAAGACAGCAGCAAGGATTTTGATCCAAAATTGTACAAGAGCATAGTTGGCAGCCTCATGTACTTGACTGCAACTAGGCCGGACATTATGCACGCAGTGAGTTTAATCTCCAGATTTATGGAAAGACCGAAAGAGACTCATTGGAAGGCAGCCAAGAGGATTCTAAGGTATGTAAATGGAACGAAGGGGTTTGGTATTTTATACTCCTCTTCTGAAAGTTTCATGTTGATAGGTTACACTGACAGTGATTGGGCTGGAAGTGTTGATGATAGGAAAAGCACATCGGGATATGTGTTTCATATGGGATCGGGAGCCATCTCATGGGCTTCCAAGAAGCAACCAATTGTGGCTTTGTCAACAGCAGAGGCAGAGTACGTGGCAAAGAATAATAAGAGCATGCCAAGTACAGGGCTTTCTAGAAGAGTTCTCGTAGATCTGTGTCATGAACAAGAAAAGGGCACAACCATTTATCGCATAATCGCTTTCAAGAATAGCATTGTCAAAGAACTTGTTTTTCATAAAAGGACAAAGCATATAGACACCAAATTTCACTTCATACGGAATTGGTTAACAATGGTGAGATTGTTTTGCAAAGATCAGCAGTAATGCAGGATCACCGCCGTACATCTTGACAAAACCATCGGGGCAAAAAAAAGCTTTGATCATTTCGTAGAATGCCCGGTATGGTGAAAAACCCAAAGAGCTTGAAATTATGAGTGCAAAGTGGGACCCAATCGCAACATAAATAACTGGAAACAAAATCATTATCAAGAGAGTTTAGGCAAGGTAGATGGTCAAAGTCAAGCAATAAATTTGCAGAAGCTGGAAACAAAATCTGATTGCCGCAGATATTTTAGCAAGGTAGATGGCTGAAAGTCAAGCAATAAATTTGCAGAATTTATTGAGCCTGCAGACAGCCGTTTTTATTTACCAAAACCCAGCACGTTAACTCCCACCGCCTATCTGCATTCAATACGCAGATAAAGATCAGAAGATATTTTGTATTTTTAAATATTATAAGTCAAATATGTTTTTGCTTATAAATATGATGAACAACAGTTCTTTTTAAGGTTAGAAGAAATAGAAGAGAGTTTGAGAAATTGAAGAAGGCAGAGAAGAAGACAGAGCAGAGAAAAAAACAAGAAAACAGAGTCGCTGTGTTTTGGGAGCAATATTTGCCATTCAGTGTTTAATGGCATGCGTCGTGTTTCCCAACATTGCTGAAACACGAATCTGTGTTAAAAAACAGAGTTTGTAAAAACACAGTATGGAGTTTTTAGTTATTCCAGAACTATAGTTCTGAAGAAGTTTGTAATTTTTATTGTCATTTTTATGGTTAATAGAAACAGAGCTTTTCTCCATATCCTCTTTGTCTAAATTTCTCATTTCTTTGTGTTGAGTTGAGGAACTTTGCTTCCTCTGTTTTGTTCGAAATCAATAGAAATTTCCATGTCCATATTTGGACTTTTGACTTTATTTGATTTTTGTTTTATTTTATTCTTATCTATTTATTTATTTATTTTATGGTGTCATTTTAGTTTTTGGTTTTGGTTTATATTATTTTTAGTTTTGACTAACATTTTTAGGGTTGGGTTTGTTATGTTTTGTTTTATTTCTGTTTTCGTTTTGCCGTTCTTGGGTTTTGACCGTCGCTTCTCTCCTCATGGTATAAATAGGTTTGTCGGATCAGCCAATCTTCATTATCCTGATGATGAACTACAGTCGGAAACGCGTCGGTCCTAAAATTCTCATGTGATTTCCTGAAAGATTTATAATCTAATATGTTTTACAGAGTATTTAATTTCCAGGAAGTAAACTTTCTCTTTGACCATTGCAGATTAATTGGCACAGGTTAGAGCTATTTTCCTTTTCGGTGCCTGGATTTTCAAGATGTTGGGAGGATTTGTTGTTGGTATGGCATACTATCCGGCTCTTCAATTCTTCCTTCCCACGTTTTTCCTCAAATCTTTCTTCTAATGTCTTCGAGGGTTTACCTAGGAATTTTGGTTGGTTGATTATATCAACCACAGTGTATCCAGAAGTTGAGGGTTTTATCAAATGTTTCAAAGAACTTCCAATGTTAAATTAGGACTTGCAAGAGCTGTAGAGATAATTTGAGTCATTATCATTGAACAATGCAACATCCACTAATAAAACCCTATTTTTTTTTTAAGATCTCAGTTTCGGTAATTATTGTGTATTTTTTATTTTTTGAAGAAGAGTTGGCTTCTTAGGCTTATCCCCTCGGTGGTTCTTTTATGTATCAGTCTGTCGATTTACGTGCCACTTGATGCTATAATGAAAATTTGAATTACTTCTAAAATGTTCTTATAGAAATGTTTTGTAAATAAAATATGTAGAGTACTTTAATTCAGTTTACCATGTTCAATTGTTATTGCTGAAGTTCATAGCTTGGATAATATGGTTTTAGGAAGAAAATATCACACGATGTGCAATACCCTTTTCTCTTATAACAATAACCCTCAATAAAATATATATTTTATTTTATTGTTAGGTCTAGAATAGATTCTAGGTTGCTGGCTTAGTCTGACTTGGTCCCTTCCTGGACCCAGTTCTGGTCTTAATTTATATCTATTTATATATAACTAACATTTGGCGTTCACCAAGATAGTAAGAAAAAAACGTTAATGGATTTCTTCACCGGTTCATATTGTTACAAATCAGTTTCCGAGTTTATATTTTTGCAGATTTGTACACAAAGTGTTGTATGTTATTATCTCATCCTGAACATTACCAACTGGTGACTTTATTTTTCTAAAGTTGGCCAACTAATTCTATGTGTAATCTTTACCCCTTTACTTAACCGATTTAATTTAAAATAAACATATCCACACCAGTATTGGAGTCATTCATTCATATGGCTAAGTGTGTGATCTTGTTTAATATCACTCTCATAATGCCTGTAGAGTGAGAGTATCGACTAGAACACGCCTAAAAAAACTTTTAATTTTTCATTATGAAAGGGTAAGCTATAACATCATTTCTAACCATATCTTCTATCCTGAGAAAGAATATAATTTCATCTACTCTTATTTTCAAAAAACCTTAGTTTCTGAAAAAATCATTTTTGAATAACACAAAAAAATCAATATACTTATTTAAGCCAATTAACACACCAAATAATTCACTGAGAGAAATGTCTCTCCTCCCATCCACGAGAATGACAATTACATCCAATTCTCTCTCTGAACCTTTCAATCTCCAAAACAACAGATAGACAATGCCTCCTAAAGTTTGTTCTCTCGCATCAAAACCCTAGCCTAGCCAAGAACTCACAAATTTAATTTAAGATCTCTATTGACTCACAATTGAGCTCAAAAGTATCTTGATGGCTAAATTTTGTTTTCACTTATTTCTTTTGGAGATGCCTCCAACTTCCTCTCTTAGCTTTTTCTTGACATCCCTTTTCCTACTAAAATATTTCATCTCTAGAGAAAGTGAATAATGGTCTCAAACTCTCACCTACATGAGATTTTCATTTAGAGGCTTCTTTTGTGAGATTTTCATTTAAAAGCTTCTCCTATGAAATATTTTTCTTTTAATAAAAAATAAATTAAAATAATTTTTTCTCTTTTTTAATTCCAGTTTCACTAAACTTGGCTACTAAACCCATTATTCAACACGCCTGTATAGTAAAAATTCTTACACTATCGAAAAGTGTTACAATAATATTTTATTATTTTATATTTAAAATTAATTTAATCATTTTTTATTAGATTAGTATGATGATGATGATGATGATGATGACGATGGTTAATGTCCACTGAGACCAATCTTTGGTCTATCGGACCTAAAGAAAAGAGTTATTTAGTTTGATTTAAGATTTTATTCCTATGTTCGAAAAGCTTGGATAGAAGCCTCCCGAGCTCACTATAATTTTGACATCTGAAAAGGCTAGGAAGGTCAGTATTGCAACAAAGATTATGAAATTGAGCTCTAATGTGGTTGTACGTGGGGCACTCTAAGAGGAAGTGATTTTCATCCTCGATGTTCATATTCTCACAGAGATGGTAGATCCTTTCCATCCATGGTGTTTTAAGAACTGTTCAACGACCTGTTTCACTATGGAGCTCATGAGAGTTCGTTCTAATCTTGGCTATATTAATTTTATTCTTTGAGCTAGTTAAAATAGAGAGATACTTTCGATCTTCTAGGGTGGGGTTGATGACCTCCTTATCATATCTTAATTTACTTTTAGCTGCTAGATCTTTCTCACACCACATTTTTTCTTCGAACTTAGAAGTAACCATTTTTTTAATGTTATTAATGTTTTGCAATGCAACATTTTCGTCGATCTCCCAATAGTTTAACCAAGCCCTGGTGTCTTTATACCAACCTCTTTTAAGCCTTAGGTGGTTTTGGCTGGAATTTAAAGCTAGCTTAGGAAGTCTATGGTCTTCTATGCTATTGAGCTTGTGCTTATACAATAGAAGCCTAGTCATAGCTAGGCTCTGGATAGAGGAAAGACCCACTTCTATAAGGAGAATATGATAGGGTGTATTTCTTTTAATTTTAAGGTTATACGTTATAAAACGCTTCTGGATTTTCTCAATCTTTCTCTAGGATTCTCTAGAGACGCTGCAACCCCAAACCTCACATCCATATAAGATAACAAGAGTGACTAAAGTTTCAAAGAGGAACTTCTTTCTATCCCACATTACGAGGTTTTCAATTTTACAATTATTTTCAAGACCAAAATAATCTTTCCACTGCTCATTAATCCTTTTTTGAATGCTATAGTTCCAGTTGAGCTTGTGATGAATATCAATTCCTAGGTACTTGTAAGAAGAAACTTCCTCCAAGTTACTATTGTCGTACATAAAATTAGCGTAAGTGTCCTTCTTGGATTTGATAATCATAACTTTTTTTTTGTGTGTTAACAGACATACCGATTGTAAAGCAGAAATCCTTAAGAAGTCTAAGTTGCTTATCAAGATCAAATGAGCACCTTGCAAGAAGAACAATATCATCAGCATAGAGAAGAAGGATGATGACTATCCCAACTAAGATCGTGCCAACACATCCTACTTCCTTAAATAACAAATATAATAATATATAACAAATATAATTCTTAAAATAAAAATAATAACTAAACATAAACGTTAATTAATCTTATTTTTTTCAATAGAGAAATCTAGTATTTAAAAGTCATAAAATTATTATGATCTATACGCAATTGCTTGAATACGTAAATTGATACCTAAATTTTATAAAAATATTAATATTGTAAAGATATTATATCAATGATAAATAAAATATTTTATAAGTTAACATTTGAGGCCTATTAATGATTTATTGAATTTTTAGAAAGGTAAAAGTTATTTGGAATTTAAAAATATATATTTCTATATTTTAATTTTAAAGGTATAAGAAAAACATTTAAAATTATCATATGTATTTAGATCACTCAAAAGAAAGTACTTTTAACTTTCTCAATGATATAAAGTTGATATATTTTTGGAGTTTATGATATTTTGGGAATTGCAGAATGCTAAGTTTTTCTATATAAATGTGTGAGAGTTATTTTGTATTTTATAGGTATTGATTTTTTTCCCTGTTAATAATGATTAAAAAAAATATTTTAAATTAGAATTGACTATATTTTTTAATGTTTTAGTATTTTCTTATTTTTTAATAATATGTTATTAAATATAATTTGATTAGTAACTTTAAATTAATCATAAACTGAAAACAATAAATTTTA
This sequence comes from Pinus albicaulis, assembly GCA_034641835.2. Taxonomy (NCBI): domain Eukaryota; kingdom Viridiplantae; phylum Streptophyta; class Pinopsida; order Pinales; family Pinaceae; genus Pinus; species Pinus albicaulis. The sequence continues at coordinate 1,616,696,040 of CM076581.1, forward strand.
ATATGGATATATATAATTCAATCCATTTCAACTTTCAGTAAAATTAAAGTTAAAAAAAATCTTTCATAAAAATTAACATTAATATATTTAAAAATTAAATTATTCAAAATTTAAAAAATAGGATGTACAATAATAAAATAAATTAAAAAAAAAAGATACATAATAATATAGGTTATGGAGAACTTTGCAATGGGAGTGAAAATTGGCACTAGTGCCAGCTTGGCGGGGCCTCATCATCCTTGCCCATGTAGCACGAGTCTTAATGGAGTGTGTCGCTTTTATTAACAAAGGCATGCTAAAATTTTTGGAGGTGATGCGGGTTATATTAGTGATAGTGTTCTTGTTATTGCATTGTTGGCTACATGAGATTATGGGACTGGAGGTGGTGGAATTTCTTGAGTGCTCGAACTTGTAGGGTGACATTCTCATTGTGCCATCCCCTTCACTTAAAGCCAATATGAGTTGCGAGGGAGTTGAAGGTGGCACCAATGTTGTTGTAAAAGTCAGCGAGGAGGTCCAATGTAAGCGAGTGTTGGATTCAGGCTCGAGGTGACTTCCTCAATCTATTCATGGTGTTTTTGTGGCTTGTCTGGATTGCTCGTGGAAAGGGTTGGAAGGAAGGGAAGATAAATTGGGGTACAGTCTAAGCTCTTGTCTTCTAATAAGCTTCATATATATTGAGTTAAGGTTGGGTTTTGCATGTTTTTTTTGTTGGTGTACAAAATCTTTTGTCTCGTATATTGAATTGCATTGGGTATTAATGGTTGAACTTGTTGATAAGGAGCCGAGAGCGTGGGTTGCTATAAGGAAAACAATCCTTAGGGAAACACTCCTTTATTGTCTAACGTTTCAGTTTCTAGGCATGCACTCCATGGTCGAGGGTGTAATCTATGGAGTGGTTTTGTTGTGGAGGGTGGTTGTCCATACAATACAACCCGCATGCTAAAATTGTGTGGGCCACTTCAGGAAAGGCACTTGGTCTTTGGCCATGGGTAGCAACTTCCAAGTCATCGAGTCAGAGCGAGCGACATGGGGTTACTTTTTTTATTAGGCCGACAGGCCTTTTCTTTTGAATTGGTTAGCCTAGCATTTTCATCTACCTTTTCTATCCACTAGTCTATATTACCTAAATTGAGGAATTTCACACAAGATTTGATTGCTTAAAACACTTTTATGGATTTCTATTTACTATATAACAGTGGAGTTGTGTTTCCTATTACAACAGGTGGTCCATGCATCACTATATGTTAGGGAGTCACTTTATTGAATCTAGAAAAACTTATATTATATACAGATAGGCAGAACGACCCTTTCAGTGGAAACTGTATTTGATTCGATTGATTCAGTAAACTGTTGAGGTTATTGTATCCACCAATAGCGTAGTTAGGCTTATTATATTACCCAGTGCAACGTTTGAAAGATAAGAAGTCATGTAGAAATACTAAACTAGAAAAATATGGTAAATATTGAATTCAATGATTCCTTCGTTGTTTTTCTTCTCATTGGTTACAATGTGAATATTATGATATATAAAGAATAAAATAAAAGAAAACTAACTAACTATACACTTATTGAATCGTGTTTAATATTTTTTTGACAAACACTATGTAAAACTGTGAAATTTAAATATTTAAAATTTTTTATCTTATATAATTTTTAATTAAATGATATTTATAGTTTCAATAATTTTGATTAAATATATTTTAAAATGAAACAGATTAGTTAAGATTTCTATTTATTCATTTTTATATAGTTATCTATTGATCTAATTAGGTAAACGAGTTGAGTTTTTTATTTATTTGAAGAAGTCAAGCTATATTCTCAATTTGGTATTATTTTTATATTGATTAGTAAAATTTTATTGTAAAGTTAATCAATTAATAAATTTAAATTAAAGTTTTCATATCCCAGGTAGAAATAGTTTGAGCAGCTTCATTATTTTGTTTTATTAGTTGATGTTGTATTCCCTCTTGACTGATATTGCAGTTTTCATATATCGACGAAAGTAATTTGGGCAATTTAATTATTTTTTTATTAATTGATGTTCTATTCACTCTTGAAAAATGACTACAATTTAATAATTTTATCGATTTCGCTATCGATTTCTCTTTATACCTTTTTGGAGCAATTGCTTAATTTGTATTCGCACATGATTTGAAGATTATATATGATTTTTTTTTTTCTTTTCCTTTTCTGAAAACATTTCAATTTATTTGTTTATAATACCATTTATCCATCAAGTGATATTCTAATTGCTGTGCAAAATGAGCGGCGGCCTTTTTGGTTTGCAGTTTTTATTTTGATGTAAAGTTAGTGGTCGTTTCCGTGATTCTCAATGTCCCGCATTTCCGGTTTTTTAATGTTAACTTTGCGGTAATTCCCGTCATTGTGGATGTGCCGTGGCTATAACGTGGCTGTGGTCAGCGTGAAGAGGAAGTTCGTGTTGCTTAGTTTTCCACATCTTATTTATATTTTTTTTTTATATATCTTTTGTAAATATTTTTATCCATTTGTTTTAAAGTTTTGTTTTGTTTTTTTTTTTTTTAATTAAAAAAAAAATTCAGTACAGATTGGAGTGGTTGGAATTACAATTTTGATTTTTGAATTGTATATAATTAAAGTGTTTTTAAATTTTTTTATACTATTGAATTCATATATATTAACAGTTGTTTCAAAAAGGTGCAAAGAGAGGTCAATAAGATTTTTAAATAAAAAAAATTGTACAAAAAAAATAGCAATTGATACGTTAATCTTAAGTTTTTTTTCTTGTGTATTTTTTTTAAGTTTATAATATGTAACTATATTAGAGTTGTTTAACAAAAACGTTCTCCAATATCATTACAACCTACTAAATTGATTACATTATATTTTAAATTAATTTAACTAATAAATGAGATGATATTTTAATTTACAAAAATTGAATGGGTCAAGGATCCATTTATGCATATTGAGTAGTTCTAATAGTTAAAAATGCATGCCTTCTTGTACAAGGTTAAAAGTTCAAATTCAAAAAGGTAGAAAATAAACATCTAGGAATCAAATCACTAGGCAAAGACATTGAATTCATATTTAAGTATAGCTTCCTTCATAAATCCGGATCATACATTGCAATAAAAAATAAGCTTCATCATAACAATATAGCAACAAGATGTGGGATTCAACTAATATAATGATCCCAACTTGCAGAAAGACTAACTGAAATTTAATTAGAGTGTAAGGAGAAAAAACCCAACTTGCAAAAAGATTCGTGGAAATTCAATTACAATATAATAGAAAAAAATGCCAATCCCAACTTGCAGAAAGTCCATTCTATTGCAAAGGCCTTAGCTTGGATTGCATTTAGAGTATTTGTTAAGGCCTGTGGAGGAAACATCTCCCAAACAGAAATTGATAATTACTTAGGCCTGTCTATTTCCATCTTCCATTTTCTGAATTTTGTTTTTGGAAAGTGCTTCCTTCACAATCCATAAGCAACACAATTGCCATGAATACATAAGGCACCACAAGGAACCCCATTTTGCAGGTGGAATGGCCTGTGGATCATTTATCATAATCACTTTTGTTTATTTAAGATGCCAGAACAGAGGGTAACCTTCTGTAAAATCACCCAGGAATTGCTCCTAGCCCCAACCACTGATAGGTGCCTCTCGGGAAATGAATCTTGGTAGGTGGCCACCTCCACCCTCTGTTTCAAATATTTTTTATTTCCTGTAAGAAAATTTTAATTTTTGACATTTTTAATATCACCTCATAACCTTACAAATTTATAGAGTTTTTTTTTTCTTTTTTCGAAGGCTGCAAAATAACTTGACATGATCTTGATAAATATTACAAATGCAGTTATTTTCAAGGGTACTAAACTTCACGAGTCACAACGATTACAGTCAAAGTAGATGCATCTGCAAAGCCAAATAAAATAGATTACAACTTTGAATTCAATATAGTTTGTTGAGGGTAAATCAGAGAATCCTTTAATCCGACTTAACCGCTACCGCGACTCATTTATGACACCAACACTCATTCAAATTACTGCATTCAAAAGCACAATTACATTCATGTTGCAAAACTCATATTTTCCTCTGAATAAAATAATTAGCATTTATTTGAAAATAACTTGCCCCTTTAAATCTATTTTTTGTTTAATCGAAAAATGAAAGAAAATTAAAACGAATGGTTGAATTCGTACACAACAATAGACTGTGAAGGTCGCAATGGGGGCTCTGAAGAAGCCGGAGACGGGGCCGGGGCACAACCACCTCCATAGAATGATGTAAAATCGAGCTACTTGACAAGTTTCTTTGCTAGAGCATCCCCCACTTGCCGCTGCTGTTGTTGAACAGGAGATTCGCCCAATTGCTTGAGAACCATCACTCTTTCTGTAAATGTCATTAATTAATTCATTAGGTAGTTGCCCATTTTCCCGCATAGATTAGAAAAAACAGAGAGAAATCTGAATGCCCAGAGAAATCAATCAAGGCCTAAAAAATGTGTGTACACGTGCCATTTGGAGAGAAGAAAGGTAGATGAAAAGGAAATTTACTATTTAGCAGCAAATTTCACTTCCCCAAAAGAAAATTTCGTGCTACTATTTTTCTTTCCTACTAAATTTACTATTTCCTACTAAACTACTAAATAGTAATTACTATTTAGTGAATTCATTTCTAAATTTTAGTAATATTTATTTAGTAAAATCTTAAAATTTAAAAAAAATTCCTGCTATTGTTTTTCTTTCCTACTAAACTACTAAATAGTAATTACTATTTAGTGAATTCGTTTCTAAATTTCAGTAATATTTATTCAGTAAAATCTTAAAATTTAAATTTAATAAAAGTCTAAAAAATGTGTGTACACTTGTCATTTGGAGAGAAGAAAGGTAGACGAAAAACCAAGTGTATTGATTCAAAAGAGAAGGCCTATCAACCTAATAATCAAAAACATATTCTAAAAATGTATTGTAAGATAATTTAGTCTCTGTCACTTAAGTTAGACATGAAATTATGTTTTGAGAAAAAGAAGATATAAAAGGTCTTAGCATTTCACATTAAAAAAATAAAAAATAAAAAATAGTGATGGAGATTAATATCTTCATTACCCATGACATTGTATAAATTCAGTGTCTTATTGCAACCTTAATAACAACCTTTGCTTATATATGTACACAGAGGGATGAAATTAAATCACAAACATTTACTTTACATTGAGTTAGTTGTGTTGAAGACTGGTAAAATGCAGTAAAACTTTGTGTTGATTGTTCCTTGTTTTGAATTGAATAATAATTTTAGAAATGGAAAACAATGACTAGGAAAAATGAATTCCAAAACTCTAGAGCAGTTATAAATAGTTACCTACTACTCTAAATATAAAAGGAAATATTAGTGAGGAGAAGGGGTTCTCTTTCAAGAAAGAAAAAAGGAAAAGTCTGGAAATGGCAGGACATTGCTTAAGAGTTATCTAGAGCTGGACACGAGCCAATGGAACTCTAAATCAGATGATAAAGGTTCATGCCGGACGATAGTCTTGATGCCTAACTCCGTTTAATATTAAATTATTGTTGATCTAGAGAGGAGCTCGGGGGGAGAAGTGGACACCATTGCCCTTCTCAAGGTTGGGTGGACGAAGAAAAATCTTGTGATATTTTGAGATAAGTGTCTTTTCTTCACTTGTAGAGGTTAAATTTTGGTTTTGTCTCCTCTCGATAAGGTTGCATGAATATTGTTTTGGGTATAACTGTGCAAAGATAATTAATTATGGTTAAAATATATAGATATGATTAATTGATTAAATCGTGTGTAAACCCTTCAGGTGATTATAATTGTGCAGTGATCCAGGTGGATATTGGTGGCCACCATCTTTTCCACTTGGGGCCCCACCATTGTCTCTTTTAGTTTTTCAGTTTCTGCACGACTTACTATTTTTAGCATTTTTTCGGGTCTTGAACTTTAGGAGCCATTTTGAGGCCCTAAATGACATTTTTTGGGAAAACTGGGAGCAACATGGGCCCATGGACTGATGTTGCTCACATAAAAAATTGTAGTCCTCAGATAGATCTTTCTAGCGAGGTATGGTGTGCATCAAACAAAGATCGTATGCCAAATTTATGTCCCTGAGAAGTTGAAACATGAATTTATCCAAACAAGGCCCATAGTTTTGGCGCTTCATCTCCTACGGTTAGGGTTTTGGATGTTTAGGGTTTTTCATTGTTTCTAAATAATAAATAGGCCCTCGAGCCTCATTGTAACATGGTTTAGAGGTCTGTAGCTGCCACATCTCTTCTCAGAGATAAGCTACCAGCACCCTAGCTAATTTATTTCCATTTTGTCTGTAAGAAAATTTTAGTTCTTTGATATTAATGAAATGAAATGTTATTTCCAATGCATCTTTGTATTTATCGTTATATGTGTATTCTGTTGTGTTCCTGCATAAATTTGGATCAGTGGTATCAGAGCGGTCTTATTTTTCTCAATCATTCTTTGCATGTCCCCAACGAGGTCGAGGTATAAGGAGTTAGGGCTCAATCTGGTGGAACCTTTGCATGATCTGCTTCGCAAACCCCGATGGCCACCCATGGGGGATAAAAAGAAAGATGAGGGAGCAGGAGATCCTATCAAAATATTGCTCAAGGAGGCCCTCGAAAAACAAAGGAAGATGATGATGGATAACTGTTCCCAGATCCTTCAACGACTGCCCACCAACGACACATCTGCATCCAGCAGCCACTCTAGAAGCACGACTCCCTTTAAGGTACAAGTAAACTTTGACATTCCCATATTTGAGGGTAAAATAGATGCATATGTTGTAGATAGATGGTTGAATCTATTAGAAGGATATTTCTCGGTTCATGACTTTTCCGACCAGGAGAAGATTATTTTTGCACTCCTCAAAGCTACCCCCCATGTCAAGGACTGGTGGGAAACCAACTGTGAGAAAAAGGATGAGACAGAACCCTCTCTGTTCTCAGTCGTACCCACTTGGAATTCTTTCTGAGACACCATCAAGGAACAATACTATCCCATGGGGAGCTATCAGGACAAGTACATACAATGGACCACGCTACGGCAACAAAGGGATCAAGATGTGCATGAGCTGAAGAATCTATTCCATACCCTGTGCAAAAAGTTGGGTATCAAAGATTCGAAGAACAAATTGGTGCTAAAGTATCGCAATTGTCTACACAGATACATTCAGGATGAAATGGAGTTCCTTGACATCTCCTTTCTTGGTAAGACATACCGGTATGCTACCAAGATTGAGCAGAGATTCAAACAGAAGAAGTGAGACTTTGGATCTGTGAATCAAAAGCAACGGAAAGGTGCCCCCAAACCACAAAACAAAGAAAAAATCCAAGGCATATCGACCAAAGACAACCAGTTAGAGCCACAAGCAAAGAACAACACTATGAAGACAAATAAGGACACAAGAAAGTGGTGTGAGTTCCATAAGAGCTCCACTCACAACACAAGTGAGTGTCGGGCCAAGCAGTTGTTGGTGGCCGAGATAAGGGCTTCTGAGTCAGATGCATGCTCTGACTCTGAATCAGAACCTGACAAGGTGAATAACAAAAGGAAACAAATTATTGATGTGGAGCCCAATGCCACTATTGCCACTGCAAAGATCCAAAAGGAGGAACCCGAAGATCCAGAGGAGGAGGAGTGTCTCTTCCACTCCTAGATGTTGGTAAAGGGTTCCCTGTTATAGTTCATTGTCGACAATGAGAGCTAAAAGAACCTCATTTCAGCAAACGTCATGAAGTGGTTGGGCTTGCCAACCACAACACACCCACAACCATACACCATTGGGTGGCTTCACCAAGGATGGAATCTCCACGTCAACCAGAAGTGCCGCCTTCCTTATAGCATCAAGCCCTTCATGGATGAGGTATTATGTGACATTGATCCTCTTGATGTTTCTGATGTATTATTAGGCCAACCATACTTGTGGAAGTGACATGCTGTGTATGAGTTCTGACCTCGTGCTGTTATTTTTACTTTGGGAAATAAGCTGTACAAGATACTAGAGGTTCCACCACCTGCCACTATCTCTTTGGTTACTACAAAAAAATGTAGTAAGCTCATTTCCCAAACCAGGAAATTTGTTTTCCTGATGATCCGCCCCTAGGGAAAGAATAATATTATGGCCACGACCTCTAGACAGGGCTCCTTTGCACGACAACAACAAATGGACAAGGTTGTGGAGGAGTACGGGGACATCTTCACCTCACCCATAGGGGTTCCTCTACATTGTCATGTCAAGAAACCCATTGATTTGACCCCAGGTGCGCCACTACCCAATGGACCAATCTATCGATGCTCTATTTTGGAGAACAATAAAATCAAGAGGCAGAGGCAGATTCAGGAGCTGCTGCAGAAAGGTCACATCCAGCCAATTCATCACCCTGTGGGAGCCCAATCATGTTGGTATAGAAGAAGGATGGGACTTGGAGACTCTGTATTGACTATTTGGCGCTGAACAAGATCATTGTCTGGAATAGGTACCTGATCCCATGGATTGATGACCTTCTGGACCAACTCAAAGGGGTGAAATATTTCAACAAGATCGACTTGAAGTCTGGGTATCACCAGGTACCAATAGAACCCTATGATGTGTGGAAAACTACCTTCAAAGCCAAGGAGGGCCTTTTTGAATGGCTGTTCATGCCTTTTGGGTTGATGAATGCTCCGACAACCTTCATGAGGTTGATGGACCACATCTTGCGGCCATTCACCAAATCATTTGTAGTGGTGTACTTGGATGACATTTTGATCTTCAACTAGACTTGGGAAGAGCACCTCGACCACATCTGACAAGTCCTCCAAACACTGCGGCAACACAAGTTGTGTGCCAATTTGGAGAAGTGCACTTTTGGCATGACCCAGGTCCAATATCTGGGATACATTATTGATGAAAGGGGGGTGCATGTGGATCCAACCAAGATCCAAGTCATTCGGGATTGGCCAACCCCAACCACTCTAATAGAGCTTCGCAGCTTTCTGGGTCTTGCTAATTTCTACCACAGGTTCGTGTTGGGATTCTATCATATCACTTGGCCCTTGAGTCAAGTAACCAAGGGAGGAGCGAAAGAAAAATTGTTTTGGTTGGAATCTCAATAGAAGGCATTCATAGAATTGAAACATTGCCTCTGTTCTACCCTAGTGCTCACATTACCAGACTTGCAACAACCATTTGATATCGAGACATATGCCTCTGACCATGCTATTGGGGTAGTTCTTACTCAACAGGGGCATCCGGTGGCATATCACAGTGAGACATTGCCCAACACAATTCGCAAGCATCCCACTTATGAAAAATAAATGTATTCCATTGTGCAGGCTTGTCAACAATGGAAGAATTACATTTTGGGGAAGGAAAAAATCATCGACACAGAACATCGGCCCCTGCAGTTCATACAGACACAAGGGAAGTTGCAGAATGATCACCATCAAAAGTGGTCCACATATCTGCAACAGTTTCATTTGAACATCAAGTACAAGAAGGGTAGAACCAATAATGTTGCAGACTGCCTCATCCAACCACCAATCATGATGTTAACCACCGTTCTCAACTCTTGTGGGCACGAGATTTATGATTGGCCTCTTCTCTACGAGAGTGATCCAGAATTCGACCGCACGTACAAGGCAATCTTGGGGGGCACTCAAGTTCCAAATTTTCACCTCCAAGATGCATTGTTATGTCACCTTGGACACCTTTGTGTTCCTTCAATTGAGCGTGCCAAGATGATATGGGAAGCACACTACAGTCGATTCGTTGGTCATTTCGGGGTCGAGAAAATAGTGGTAGTACTGCAAAAGTATTTCTATTGGCTGAACCTTTGACAGACTGTCAGGAAGTACATCAGATCTTGCACTACTTATGCCATTGCTAAACCGACCATTAAGAAGCAAGGCCTCTATACTTTGCTACCTACCCCTAGTCGACCATGGGAATCCATTTCCATGGATTACATTTGGGCCTTCCTTTTACTAAGCAGGGAAACCACTATGTTTTCGTGGTCGTTGACAGATTCTCGAAGATGGAAATTATGGCAACCTGCAAGAAGAATATCACAGTAGAAACCACTGCTAAACTCTTCTTTGAACGAGCATGGGTGCACTTTGGGATCCCACAGTCTATCATATCAGATCAGGACAACAGGTTCCTCAGCACATTTTGGTCCAGATGTTGGTGAAAATTGAGACCTCTGAGCAAGACCCAGGTTCAGGATGGAGGCCAACAAGGTTTCCGCAGTAGTCTATCACAACGCTGGCATTTTCACCCTACTCCAAGGAGCATAGCGTCTCACCTCAGGCGTGCCATGAACTTAGTAAGATTAGGAGACAAATCATGTACCAGATGATTACAACCATGAAGAACAACTAAAGGAAATTGAAACAACAAACAAGTCTCACTACTATGTATACGCTATTACTCATCAAGCATGTTCAGGATGCTGAATTAAAATTTAAAACGGGGCATACATTCATAGTAAGCAACTGATTAACACTCAACTCAGGACACTAAACACGACAATAATCATATTTCATTATCAATATCAAACAACATACATCACTCCGCAGAGTCTATTACAATGTGATTCAGTACAACAGAGATCTCACAAAGCTCTCCTATGGCTCTGCTCTCTCTCTCGGCCCTTTGTCATACTAACTAACTAAATCATCTACGCTGGTTGATTGCCTATTTGTTCTTCCACCAATGTGACTGTCAATATTTCCTCTTTTTCCACTCCGCTGCTTGCTGCTTCTTCTTGATTACTGGGAGTTCTGTTGATTGTCCTTGTCTCCCATATCTATCATCTATGCTGTTCTCCACAATGACTACGCCACCTATCTTCCAGGTATCCACAAGCATGACAACTCCCTATCTACCTTGATTGTGCTCTGCTACCTATTCTCCAAAACTCAAAACTGTTTCTTTTTCAAAACAAAGGCCCCAACAGGCCCCAACCTCACGCTATTGACTCATCCCGAGTCAATATTTTCTTGTTGCTGTGGCTTCGATCGACTTGTCAGCTTCTAAGGCTGACTTTGTCTTCTCTGTTTCTTCACTCTATCAAAACAAAGGCCCGAACTTTGGAACCTTGCTCAATGCTGAATACTTGAGTTTAGTGAACTCGGTGATTTCCTGTTGCCATTCTCTAATTAGTTGTTCGGATTCGGTGGCGGCTCTTTCAAACTCGGTTTCATTTTATATTGGCGGCAGCTTGCTGAATACCTCTTGAACCTTTGGCCCAGCTTCGGCTGCCATATTTTCTATTTCTTTTGCTTTCTGCTTGATTGGTTGCCTTAGCTTTCTCAGGACTTTCTTTGTGGCAGTGGAGTGCTCCTCTATCTTCTGTATTTTGGTTTCTAGTACCTCCGCTTGGTTGTAGAGTTGGGTTATGCCAACGGGATCCAGTGGCTTTTTTGATCTCTTGTGAAAATTGTTGAAGCTGTGCTAAGATAGGTTGGGCTTTCATGGTTAACGAGTTAGAGCATTCGTGTAAATGTTTTAGTAGGTTGTAGGACTCTTTTAATTTCGTCCCCAGGGTTTCCTTCATTCCGGTTACCTTCTTATGTTTCTTGGTAGCCTTCTCAACATATATCATGGGGGGGTCTGGTAATGTTGGTCTGGAAGCTAGCATTTGTTTGAGCTCTTGGTTTTCCTTACTGAGATTTGCAAATGTCATTTTCACTCAGATAGACCTTTCGACCATGGAGCAGGTTGATATGTCCTCCAGTGTCTTGTTATCTTAGGCAATTACTATTAACTAGAGGTCCTTGAAGATATCTGTTACCTTTTCCAACTACTCCTGTAGAATTTCCTTCTCCCCTTTTAGCTGATAATCCCATAAGCCTACTGATATCCTCTGCATGTATCGATATTTCTCGCCCCAGCCACAATGATCCAATCTGGACTCTGCTCAGCAGGAATTTCGTACACTGCATTGCCTCTCCTGTTGTTCCAAACACTGGGAGGTTCCTCAGGTTCAGTATTGTCGATTTTTGGATTCCTTTGAACTCCAGATTCATTCTTTCTACTTCCCCTCCTGCCTCTGTAGCATAATTCTATATGTATACTAGTCTCTTAATCACTGGAAATTGATAGGAATCCATGAAATCTGTATCAATTAGCGATGCATTGACATACTTGCCAACTAGCGATTCAATACAGGAGGAGTTGAAAAGCTTTGACAACCCGATACAGTTGGATCTTCTGCTCGTGAGTGTTCTTGATTTGCATGTCCATGATACAATCTGTGGTGGTCTATTCCATGCAGTCTGGGTTTAACTCTGTTGGTGTGAGTTGTTCTGCAATGTCAGAGGTGTCCAGTAGAGGTGGGAAGTAGGGATGAAGGAGGTCCACATTGAATACTGGGTGCAGACCAAAGAATGGTGGAATACTGAGCTCGAAGGCATTGTTCCCTACAACCTTAGTGATGGTGTAGAACCCATATTGGAGCAGGCGAAGCTTGCGGTGGGGTCCAGTGAGGCGCTCCTTCTGAAAAGTAGCCACACTTTGTCGCCCACCTAGAAGTTGTGTGGCACTTGATGTTGATCATGTCATTGTTTGTAATTAGCATTTCCTCTGTCCAATATATCATGAAACTGTTGGTGGATGTGCTGAATGCGCTCGATGAAGCTATTTGCTTTGTCAGCTTCAGACTAGACATGAGCCGAATCGGCGTGAGTAGCCGCAAATGGCATGGCTACGTCAATGGGACATAGTAGTTGAAATCCCAAGAGCACCTGAAAGGGGCTGTGGCCGATTGAGATGTGGAGAACCTAGTTATAATTGTGTTGTACATAGGTGAGGCTCTCATCCCATGTGCGTGGATGCTTTGAATTGTACATGTGAAGAATGTGTACAATCATCCTGTTGATTACCTCTATCTGGCCATCAATTTGGGGATGGAAATTTGTGGACTTGGTGAGCTTGGTGTCTAGCATTAACCAGAGGCTGGCGTTGGGGCCTTTGTTTCGAAAAAGAAATAGTTTTGAGTTGTGGAGAACAGGTGGTGGAGCGCAATCAAAGTAGAAATGGAGCTATCACAGTTGCCGATAGCTAGAAGATAGGTGGCACGCCAGTTACACAGAACAACGCCGATGGAAGATATGGGAGACAAGGAAAATCAGGAGAACTCCCAGCAATCAAGAAGAAGTAGCAAGCAGCGGAGTGGGTAAAGAGGAAAGACTGATAGTCACGTTGGCAGAAGAAAAAATAGGCAATCAACTAGTGTAGACGAGTTAGTTAGTTAGTACGACAAAGGACCGAGAGAGAGAGCAGAGCCGTAGGAGAGCTCTGTGAGATCTCTGTTGTATTGAATCACATTGTAATAGAATATGTAGAGTGATGTATGCAATTTGATATTGATAATGAAATATGATTATTTTCATGTTTAGTGTTCTCAATTGAGTGTTAATCATTTGCTTACTATGAATGTGTGCCCCGTTTTAAATTTTAATTCAGCCTCCTGAACATGCTTGATGAGCAATAAAGTATACATAGTAGTGAGATCTATTTGCTGTTTCAAGTTCCTTTAGTTGTTCTTCATGGTTTTAATCGTCTGATACATGATCTGTCTCCTAATCTTACTAAGGTCATGGCATGCCTCGGGTGAGATGCTCTTCTCCTTGGAGTAGGGTGAAAATGTTGGCATTTTGCTAGACTACTGGGAAAACCTTGTTGGCCTCCATCTTGAACCTGGGTCTTGCTTAGAGATCTCCCTTTTCGCCAACAAATGGTTCCGTTGTTGGGACCTAAAAATTCATTTAGGAGTTAGATCATGTTATCGTGGATCTACAAGAGAGAACTACGAAGCTGGTGGGATAACCACTTAGACCAGTTCATATCGCAACAAGTGGAGCTGCGACAGCAGAGGGAAAAGACTGTCAAGGATCGGGTCCTATTTTCTGAATCTGCAAGTGACCTGTACAAAATTTTCTGGGGAAAGTTTCCTGAAGAACATTATAATTGGTTGTGGAGACTACAATTCAAGTCACTTCTAGGAGGAGGGTCGCATAGATTTTGTCGCAAGTGGATGCACACAGATCTAGTAACACTCCATCGGTTAGATATCGATTTGACCTGAGCTGTATATTTTTGGGTACAATCTACCTTGGAAGAGTACATTGTGGAATACACAGCTGATTGTTACCAATCCTTTTCAAAAGCTGAGGACATATTTAGATCCAGATTGCATGGAGATTTGTTAAAGTAAATCCCATTGTGGATCAAATATTTAATGGTGGACGAGGGTTTGATGGCATTCCAAAAGTATGAGATGGAGACTTAAACCTCCAGTACTGGGGGAAGGAGCCAAGGGAAAGATGCTACAAGTAAGTAAGAAGGGGGAATAGGGATATGGATGCTGGAACCTCCAGTAGACTGAGAGAGCGACGAGCACATCGGAGGGCACAAATTGTTGAGAAGTGGAGGGAAAGGGTGATGAAGGAGTTTGAGAAGTAGGAAAGTAGTTGATAGGAAAATGATAAGGCGCCCCAGATGACAAAGGAAATGGAAGGTTAGATGGGATCCCAAGGAATAGGAGGGACCGCCAAAGAAGTTGGATAAGTGTATAGGAGCCTAGCCCGAAGAGAAAAGGGAGAAAATTCCAATGTGGAGGATGCATGCCCTGAGGAGATATCTTATGTGGAGCTGCATGATGCGATGGAGCAAATATTTTGAGAGAGGTCAGCACCCGTAATTCAAGGTAAACCTATTCCCCAAAGTTCAAGTAGCTCTAGTCCCAACCTTCCCCTGGTACTCTATCAACCACCAGATAAAATTTTTGTTAAGTCTACAATACAAATATCTACTAGCTATAGTGCTAGCAATACAATCTCACAGCCAGGAAGTAGAGTTTTTATTTTAGAACCACCCATACAAAGAAATATGGTGACATCGTTTACCCGAGACCCAGAATTATCTGGGAGGGGCAACGATGATGTGGAGCAAGATTGGTATCTCTGCGAAGCAATATGAAGGGCTCGACAGACACCAGAGGTGGTTTAGTTGATCGATTTCCAGACTACTTTAAGAGAGAGAGCTCTTCGCTGGTTCATTAAATGGTCATAAGCTCATAAAAACCCACTGATAGACGATGTAAAGAGAGATTTTTTCAAAGAATTTAAATTACCTCAGACAGATCAGCAAGGATTATCTGAGTTGTGGGAGATTAAACAACGAGAAGGTGAAACGACGTGGGACCTAATGAGAAGGTTCAAGGATGCGATCGGGAAATTGATTTACCCAATCGATCCAAATCACCAATGAGATTGGTTTATTAAAGCACTTTTTCCCTTGACAAGAACTCCACTGACACAACAGAAGATTGATACCTTACAAGATTCCTTGGAGCAAGCCATGAAGATAGAAGCTATGGCGGGGCATCCGCAAGAGTTTAGAGGAGGAGCAGCAGTTCAAGACCCTTCCATATTGGCACTACAACAACATATAGCTATTTTAATAGAGAAGTTGAAGGACATTCACCCAATACGACCTGCAAGCCCAATGTGTGGTGCACCCATTGTTCGATGGAGGGAAACATGGCCACAAAATGCCCGAGGTTGCAGGGGAAAAATGTAGGAGCTTCAGCAGTAGGGACACAGGGGGCTCTACCAGTTGGGGGAGTTGCGTAGATAAACACTCAGGTATTATACCAACTACAACCCCACTTTCCAGGGTTCCCCACTCAACAGATTCATACCGCAACTAAATACTGTGAAATATGCAAAGGCATTGGTCATCCTTCGTGACTATGCCCAACTTTGCAAAAATATTCCAATGTTCCAAACAATACATATTGTGAATTTTTCTCTTCTACAACGCATAATATAGACCAGTGTAGAGCCCTCGATGCACTCGCAGAACGATTGGACAAACCGTCTTATAGAGTGAATGAAGCTCCAAGGGGACGAGGAGGAGGAATGAGAGGAGGTAGAGCTGGAGGAAGAGGACCATTAAGGTGCTACAACTATGATCAATAAGGGCACGTAGCAAGGTAATTTCCACTACCCATAAGACCATGGTGCTATCAGTGCAGGGTCAATACACACGCAACTGAAGACTGTCCAGAATTAATTAAGAGGTGGGAGGAAAGAGCCAAACAGAGAGGAGAGAATCTAGTGAATGTAGAACCAAGAACAGTAGAAGCTCAACCCATGCAAAGTGTAGCCATAGTAACCCGGGGAGGAAAGAAAACATGGGAGGATGCACATAATATGGACTTGATAAAGCTGATCAAGTCAGCATCTAAACCGCTTTCAGAACAGATAGACAGAAGCAATATTTTAAGGAGGTAGTGGAAATATTTTCCCAAATAGGGGGGAGTAAAGGTATTGAGATTCCAGAGTTGACCATAGAAAAAGTGAAGCAGTCCTATACAAGTAAAATGATTGAGGAATGGTTCCGATTATTTTTAAAAATTATAACCAATGCACCAATCCTGGAGCAACTAAAGAAAAATCTAGAATTGGTGGTGCAGGAAAATGAAGAACCGGGAGAGTCAAGAGATTCAGCCAAAAAATACATAAGAAGGATAAAAAGAAATAAGAGAAGAACAGGAAAGGAATTCCATGTGAATACTCAAGTCATGGGATTTCAAATCAAAGACACCATGCTCGACCTAGGGTCAGATGTGAACATTCTACCGAGAAAGACGTGGGAAGCACTGGGGAGGAAAAATTGGCATACTTGCCAATAGAGCTCCACATGGAAAGTCAGTACTTTGTTGTGCCCATAGGAAGGCTAGAAGAGGTTGAGGTTGATGTTGCGGGAGTGAAAACATATACATATTTTGAGGTGATAGACATCATGGGGGACAAGGATCCCTATCCTGCTTTGTTGGGGATAGATTGAGCCTTTGATAACTATGCAGTGATCGACTTGAAAAAATAATTGATGATATTTGAAGACGGGGAAGTAAAGGTCACTTAGCCACTTGACCCATATCAGGGACCTCGATATATAGAAACCGTTGACAACAGAGAGGATGATCAACTTCTCGATCACCTCTACTAGATGATGGAAGGGAAGAGAGAAGACTATATCAATCCAACATCAGGAAGGACCGTAAGATGGAGAAGTGTTCGGAGTTCAGACTTGGGCTCGGTTAATAGCTTGAGATGATCGGCAATAGGGAGGATATGAGAATAATACTAGAAGATGTGCTAATATCCGAGGAGTCAACTGGATTGGAACTGAGGTAAGAAGATATCTGAATCTATCAAATATGAATGCTGTAAATACATTTATTGCAAAAGTAGAAGAAAAGGTACGAATGAAACATAGAGTCCCTCCTATGGATGTAGCACTGCAATCCATGTCATCAAGGTGGCGGGTCAACCATCGCAACTCACTTCCGAAGTGGAAAGATGTTGCAATAGCACTAAGAGCTAGATTGAAGGAAGATGTGTGACCACAATTCATTGAGAAGTACCAAGGGGATACTGACCCCACAAAGCATTTAGAAAATTTTGAGTAAAACTGGAAGAAGGCAGGGTATTCAAAATCTCTGTGGATGCACAATTTTATACATTCACTAGACACAATTCCATAAGCCTGGTACTTGACCGAAGAAAAGAAGAGAGGAACTAGCACCTAACAGGTAGTTGCGGAAAATTTTACGTAATGTTTTTCTTTTAAAGGAGAAACAAAACCGGTTATAGAAGCACTACAAGCCATCAAAAGAGTACTATTTTTTCCAGATATTCAAGAATACAAAGAGAAACCGCTCTTAGAGTAGATTATCAAAAAATCAGTAGCATGTAAACGAATAGATAGTGAGATGGATGACGACAATTTAGAGAATCTATGACACTTATAATTTGAAGAGAGGGAAGGGGAGCGGGATATATAGGAAGAACCCACAACAAAAGGACTGCATCTGTTACCCTTGAAGACTAGGAAGTTGAACATTGGAACCATGGAGAAACCCAAAATAGCGTCCATCAGAGACTACTGGGATACAGAAACGACCAAGGAAATCTTCGACCTTTTATAGGAATATTAAGACTTATTCCCATCCTCAGTAGCGGAGCTAAAGGCGATAAAAGGGGACATGAGGGAAATTCGCATAGTCTTAAAGTTTGACGCAAGACCGGTGAAGCATAGGCCTTACCGCCTAAATCCAAGGGTAAAGGAGAAAGTAAAAGAAGAAATAGATAAAATGCTGAAATCAGGACTGCTTTTTCCAGTGGAGGAAGCAAAGTGGGTCATTCCCATGTGTTACAAATAAAAAAGGAGAAATCCAAGATTAGAGTATGTGTGGAATACAGAAGCCTCAACAATGCATGCATACATGATCCATTTCCCACTCCATTTAGTGATGAGGTTCTCGACAATATGGCAAGAAATGAAGCCCATTCATTCACAGATGGGTTCTCAGGGTATCATCAAGTAAGAATAGCAGAAGAAGACAAGAAGAAGACCATTTTCACAACCAAATGGGGATCGTTTGCATACCATGTCATGCCCTTTGGACTGAAGAATGTGGTAACGATGTTTTCACGAATAGTGATAGCATCATTTCTGGAATATATACACAAGTTCCTTGAGGTATACATAGATGATTGGACAGTTTACAGTTTACTAAAAAATCATGCAAATTTACTAAGAATAATGTTTGACAGATGCAGACAACTCCAAATTTCCCTCAACCTCAAGAAATGCATCTTTGCAATACCTTTCAGGACGCTGCTAGGGCATGTTGTTTGTAAACAAGGTGTTTGTGTGGATCCAACAAAAGTAGCAGTCATTGCTAACATAGAAGCGCTAGAGACCGTGAAACAGTTAAGATCACTACTCGGACATATTGGGTACTACAAAATATTCATTCGCAACTATGGAAAGATAGCAGCACCATTGGAAAAGTTGTTGTGGAAGTCAGAGAAATTCACGTGGAGTGACGAATGCACTAGTGCCCTCAATACATTGAAAGAAAAGTTAGAAAGTGCACCCATATTGGTTCATCCTAACTGGGACAAATAGTTCCACGTCCATATTTATGCCTCCAGCATTGCATTAGGAGCGGTGTTAGCTTAGCCAGGAGACACTTCTGTTGATCATCCAGTCTATTTTGCAAGCTGGAAGTTGTCTACTGCTGAAACGAATTACACAACAACAAAATGAAAAGCTCGTGTGATGGTGTATTCTCTTTAGAAGTTTTGTCATTACCTACTGGGAGGTACATTCAATTTCTTCACAGACCGCTCAGCATTGAAGTACCTGGTTAACAAGCCTGTGCTTGAAGGAAGGATTTGTAGATGGCTCCTACTATTTTAGGAGTTCACCTTCGAAGTGATAGTGAAACTAGGAAGGTTAAACGTGGGTCTTGACCATTTATCAAGGTTGGAAAATGGAGAGAATGGGGGATCCCTAGATGATCAGTTACCTGATGCTGATCTCTTCAGATTAGAAGCCATCCCAGATTATCTAGAGCAGATAGTAGTATATCTGGCAATAAGACAATGTCGAACTAAATACACGACGAATCAGAGAAGACATTTGGTAGTGAAAGTAGCCGAGTATCAACTGATAGCAGGACAACTGTATAAGATGGGGTTGGACCAGGTCTTGCAGAGATGTGTCATGGACCATGAAAGAGAGGATATCTTGTGGGAGTGTCATTGCGGATTTTCAGGGGGCTATGTCAGCGCAAAACCCACTGTAAGAAAAATATTACATGCAGGGTTGTGGTGGCCCACAGTTCATAAAGATATTAAAGCATATAATAATGATCATCAAGATATACTAGAACAAAAAAAAGAAGCTCTTGCAAAGAGAACAAAATAATATATTCAAAAGAACCATCCATCAAATCAAATCATTGGTGACGTAAATGAAGCTCGACAGCGTCGTTCATCACAACAAGCTCACATTTCTTTTCTAGCAACCTTTGAGCCTAGTAGTTTTGAGGAAGCCAGCCAGAATGAACACTAGGTAGCAGCTATGAATGAAGAATTGGATCAAATCAAGAAGAATAACACCTGGGAATTAGTTCCACGACCAAAAGATAAAAAAATTCATTAGGACTAAATGGGTGTTCCGGAACAAATTGAATGAAGATGGACATGTTACCAGAAACAAAGCAAGATTGGTTTGAAAAGGCTATGCACAAGTGGAAGGAATTGATTTCAACGAAACATTTGCACCAGTTTCAATAATGGAAGCCATCCGAATGTTTCTCGCCTATGCATGTTCAAGAAAAATCAAAGTCTACCAAATGGATGTTAAGTCAGCATTTCTGAATGGCGAATAAGAAGAAGTTTACATCGAACAACCTAAAGATTTTCTACTATCAGAAAAAGAAGAATATGTTTGCAGGTTAAAGAAGGTTGTATATGGTCTCATGCAGGCTCCCAGAGCATGGTATGCTCGTCTTGATGGATATCTACATCAACAAGGGTTCAAGAAAAGTACTATTGGTAGCAATATTTATGTACAAATAGATAAAGATAATTTAACAATTGTTGAGGTATATGTGGATGATATAATATTTGGTAGTAATGATGATCAACTAAGTAAGAATTTTTCTACAAATATGCAAAGTTGGTTTGGGATGTCTTTACTTGGTGAGCTGACATAATTCATAGGGCTTCAAATATCTCAACAAGAGAAGGGAATATTTATATGTCAACCCAAGTACATCAAGGAAATGCTCAAGAAATTCAAAATGGAAGATTGCAAACCTGTCCTTACTCTAATGGCAACAGGTTACAAATTGAGCATAGATGACTCATCTAAGGATGTGGATTAGAGTTTGTATAGATATATGATTGGTAGTCTTCTACATGTAACAACCTCCTGGCCAGATGTTATGCAAGTAATTGGACAAGTAGAAAGATTCCAAGAAGCACCAAAAGAATCACATATTATTGTTGTCAAAAGAATTATTCGATGTCTAAAGGGCACAAAAGAATATGGCTTGTGGTATCCCAAGGGTAACAATCTCATTATTCAAGCCTTTACAGATGTAGATTGGGCAGGAAGCATTGATGATCGTAAGAGTACTAGTGGAGCAGCATTCTATCTAGGTGGTTGTCTCATATCATGGTTGAGCAAAAAGAAAACCTCAATCTCGTTATCTACAACAGAAGCAGAATACATTGTAGTGACAACATGTTGTACTCAATTCCTTTGGATGAAACAAACTTTGCAAGATCTTCAAGTACAATTCAGTGAGCCTATTCCCATATTATGTGACAACACCAGTGCCATCAACATCTCCAAGAATCCTGTCATGCATTAAAAAAAAAAAACACATTCTGATCAAATATCGTTTTGTTAGAGAAAAAATCGTTGAAAAGAATATCAAACTTGAGTATGTTGGTACAAAAGAACAAATCACTGATATCTTCACTAAACCTTTACCTCATAAAGCATTTGAATATCTTCGCCAGAAGGTTGGGATTCTCCTAAGTTCTCATTAGATTTTCCTTATTCAGAATATAAAGGGGGAGTTGAAGTGTGTACAGGTCCGTGGATGGTTGTGTGTCAGGGAGAGTTACCCTTTGACATTGATGTCAAAAGGGGGGAGAATGTTGTAGGAAGAGGTGTCACAATTGTAGGGGGAGTACTTGTGTTGCCATCAATTCCAAAGGGGGAGATTTTTGATCAAAGGTTGTCATTGATGTCAACCCAAGTAGCACCAGGGGCTACTCCAATATTGCATGGAAATTTTTACCTACCAAATTACTATATTCTGGGTCAAGAATTCTTTTTATGGTTTCTATTTGTCGACATGTTTCCATTGATATATGGCACGCCATGTAATTCTTCACGGTTTGAGAGATATTCATCTTTGAAGTTTGTAACCCCAGTTAGTGGGCTAAAACCCCAAGGGGTTGTGGCATGGGTCATTGAAAAGTTAATAATAAATAATTTTTAAGCTCCTAAAATTCCTCCCACATTCACTTGTTGAAGCCCCTCTCAACCTAAGCATTTATATAAATTGTAATCCTCATATCCTCCTTATGTAGGCATTTCGCTACCTGAAATAGGTCATTGTGGAATTTGTGCTCTAATTTTTTTTTCTACAAAGGTTTAGAAGGTGAAATTTAGATGAGGCAAAGCCAAAATCCTAAGGAAGCTCCTGTAAAAATTTCAGATCAGAGTGCGTAATATTTTCATAGATATGATTTGTGGAAGTCAGTGTTTTTATAGGCTCCTGAACTTCATCTCAAAGAAGTGACCTTGGGAAAATCGTCATAACTCTCTATCTGAGTATCGGATTGGAATTCTATAAAACGTTGCAGATAGTGCATGGACTATAGTTTTTGTTTTATCAATTTCAGAGCCGAAAGAAGAAATAGTGACACATGGCATGTCGTACAAGTTCCCTCTACTGAAACAGTCCATAATTAGGTCATTGTGAGAGATTGGGCATAACTCCCTCTTGAAGAATCCAAATTGGATCAGACCTATGGTATTGGAAAGAAGACTCAGAGTACTACTACAAAAACAAAAATCACATATTGGGGAGATGAAATAATAGAGATACACCAGATTCAATATCGATATCCCAGAAGACAAGAAAAATCTAGGTCATGTGTTGTTAAGGGCTGCAAAGGACCAGACTTTCTAGGGAAGAAAAGCAAAGCAAGGTGTAGCAGAGGGTAACATGACAAGAGTAGCAATCAAGGTGCATAACAACAACAATAAGTTCAGCACATGAAGTCTTCAAGTGGGCAGCACTGCATATAGTCATTGTAAAGGTACCATTGTACTGTGTCATTGTAAATGCATCATTGTAAAAATGGTACAAGTGTCTATCTACCAAGAGTTGAAGATATGGTGTCGGGAGGTCTAGGATCATCATTAGGTGGTTGTGTTATAGTTAGGGTTATGGTCTAGTGTGTCTTATTCCTCCACATCATTCTATATCATTGTAAAGTGGACCATTTTCCTTAGTACAGGAGTCCATTCTTGTTTTTCTTCTATAGGGTGGTAGGGTGGTGCTAGGCTGGTGCATGAAGTCACAAATAGGTTCCAGCCTATGAAAATTTTAGGGTGGTAGGGTGGCACTAGGGTGACTTGTAGCTCATTGGGTGTTGGGATATCTGTTCAGTTAACTACTTAAGAATCTCAGGCATTCGAGCATCCATCCAGTGGGAGCTGGAGAAGAATGCTTTTCTAGATTCTAGGAAGTTGGAGATTTATTTTCAATTGGAGTTGAATATTAAAGAATTATTGGAAAATCATTCAGGTGGTTTTTGTCCCAGAGGGGGTTTCCACCTTAAAGACTGTGTGCATTTGTGTTCCTTTTGTTTACTGCTATCATTGTACAAACACTGATAATAATTGAAGATTAACTAATGCTCTAATTGAAAGTAATACTGATTCACCCCCCTCTTAGTATTTCCAACAGAACCTCTTATAAAAATACCCCAGACATCCTAATAGAAAAAAGTTAAAACATGAAATAGATACAATGTGTAAAATCATATGTTTCCTAAACAACCTATCATTCGAATTGATTAACATATCTTGGCCATATCCCTTATCCAACATTCCATAACGGTCCTCATTAAAACCTTGATTAATGACTAACGGTCATAATCACAAACGTAACCTACTAGTCCACGTTTCCATAAGATTGTATCATTCACTTATTTCACCACAAGTTCATCATAAATTCTCCATCAAATCCGTAGCCACTTCATTTTCCCTCATAGCTTAATTACCTCCATCCATTCACCTCCATTACACTTTGCAGCCAATCCATCTCTAAGTATAGAGAGGTAATTATGAGGGTTAAGCATCATTCTACAACTAATATATCTCCAAACACAGAGAGACAATTTTAAAGGGAAATAATCAGAGTTTGCAGCAAATTTATCTTTAAGCATAGGAAAGTAAATCTTAAGGGGAAGATACTCTACACAGGTGAAGAATGGGTCTAATTGTTAGAATAGAGCTAGTAGGAGTCAAGTATCTGGATATCCACAAGTCAGGGAGCTACTACAGCAAGCAGGATGGTTGAATTTTATAGAAAAATTTGATGGCTTCCATAAGGAAATTACAAAATCATTTGCTAGATCTTTTGATGGAGCAGAAGTAGAGGTTGGAGACATCAAATTCACAATAACATAATCATTTTTGGCTGAGGCAACAAAACTTCCAAGACAAGGAGAATGGTGGTTCAAGAACAAGGAATTTCATAATGAGTTTTGGAAGGAGATACTGAAAAATCCAGGTATAGATGTTTCAATCTTTAGAAAAGGAATTCCAAGCACTACTTTGAAAAGTGAGTGGAGAAACATGCTGCTAATTTTGCAACAATTTATAACATGTGAAGGGAGGTTTGGGACTATGTATGTTTACCATATGAGGCTATTAATGAATTTCCTAGAAGAGGGTGAGATAAATCTACCTTTCTTTTTACTCAATAGTTTAAAGAGAATGACTTCCAATGTTCAAAAGAGAGTTCAATTTTTAGAAACCACTCTATATCATCATGGTCTAGCAAAAATACTGATTGAATTATATCTAAGGAGCATAGGGGACAGTTGAGAAGGATTTATTGTAAGAAATCATTTTCAAGAGATAGAAGAATAAGGCTGGATGTTTTGGCTGAAGTATCAGAGCACATGCAAAAGGAAGAAGAACTTGAAAGTTTGGTAAATTGCATGAGGACATGCAATATTTTTGCAGTGGGGGTATGTTGAACCCTAGAATTTCCCTTTTATTTACAAATTTCTCATCTCATTTCACCTCTCTTTCATCAATTGATAAGCCCCAATCAATGAAGAATGTTTAGGATTGTCCCAAGGATACATGCAATTGATTAATATATTGTATTTTAATGGTTTTTGCTGTTTTAATAATTTTGTGCAGTATAGCTACAAAATACAGACGTTCCGTAGCCGATCAAGTGTCCCGCAGCTATTTTTGTGGTTGAATATGTTCCATGTGTCAGTTGTAGGATTGGGCCACATGGGTGTTTCTAGAATGATGCCTACATGGATTCTATCCTACTCACTCAGTTCAGATCAACAGAAAAATGTGCCTAAACTCATGGTCAAAGGTGGAGTCAAACTATGTTATCCAAATGTATTAGGACTCGTGATTTGAGTCTAGCAGTCCTATTACAAGTCTAAATTTGAATCAGCAAGAGTCCAAAAGTCCTATTGTAAGTTTAATTCGAATTAGCCACCTATAGCAAGCATATCTCATAATCAGTTATGTAATTTCTCTTTAAATATTGATTGTACAAGACCAAAAAGACAGTTCAGAAAAAGTGCAGTACAGTTCAGATTTTCTCTCTGTTTTCTAAAACTCTATTTCAATAAACAAGGTCAGTTCCCAGATGCCGTTTTGATTACATTCTTGAGGAGTTAAAGGATTAATGCCGAATTGATATTAGAGGGCCCCTGCTATTCGAGGAGGTTTTACATGTTTTCTAGATAAGTCATTTTTAATTCTGTTTTGTCATATCTCCTTACTTAGACTGCTTTCTGAAATCATAGCTTTTAGCATTATGTTTCATGTCATTTGCTTAGATAAAGGATCCTCATGATATTGCAGTTAGTCTCTTTGTCAAGCTCTTTCAATAAATCTTTATTTAATGAATGTGATTCAATTGTAATATTCTGAGTTATTAGCATTTCATTTTCTGTTATTTAGTTAAAAAGAAGATCCTCATTATACTATAGTTAGTCTCTTTCAAAAGGTTTTTCAATAAACCTCTAATTCACAAATGAGACTTAGTTGTAATATTGTGAGTTATTGATTGTTTTGTTTCATAAAAGATCCTTATTGTCGAGGCATAAAAGGTATCTTTTTAACACCTATTTATCTCACATTAATTATCAATTCGGGAGCGACTTTTTATTTCAAGAGTGTACTCAGTCTGAGGCAGGAATTTATACAAGAGTAATGTTGTGAATATGTAGTACAAAACAAATGCAAAGGTAACAAATTATTGTAAAGAAACCTACTTACAGTGACATGAATGGAAATATTAAACTACTTCAATCTTGCAGAACATCGATCAGGGATGCAGTAGCAATAACTCTTTCCCTTAGAAATCGATGCAATTTTACCAATTCTGGGGACTTGGAAGCAAAAGCCTCTATCCTCGATAGTTGGAAATCTTAAAGCAAATGAAACACAAGCAAATTCAATAAAAGTAATTTAAAGGAAACGAAAGTTGGAAATGAACAGAAGCATGTAACTGTAACTCATGTATTTGCTGATCTAAAGCTATGAATCAGAAATAAACAATAAACAGAAATGGAACAACAATATGAACAACAATCAAATAACTCTGTAATCATAATAAATCTAAATGCAATTATCACACAACAGAAATAAAAGAATAGAAATACAAACAGCGGATCGCTCCACCACGGCTGGGCCCTCAACCGCCGGTGAAAGCGCCGCTGGGCTACTGCAGAGCTTGAGAAATGGAACAAGAACACCTCTTTGTATTAATCAAACATGAATAGCTTTTACATTAGTTGCTCTTTGATCACAAGAGTCAAGGAATTACAGTGATACAAAATGAATACAATAATCATCCATTCTCCTCCATCCTCCCCCAATACACAATACATGTTCTCCTTTTATAATAAAAAAGAGGAGAAATTAAATAGCAAATATAATCTTCCATAACAATATGATCAACCAAAAAATACATTTCCAACAATCTTTTAACAAGAGCAAGGCGAATTTGGCTTTGCAGCTGAGATTTGGAGGACCTCCGCAACAACAGAACTGAGAAAATCATGCTCAAATAACCCTGCGTTTCTCTCAATACATGCTGAATTTGGGCAAACCATTATTTGATAAAGTTAATTGGGTCCATTCTGGACAAAACCCATGTTTCGGATTTTCCAGATTCTTCTTCATTTGCTCAGAATCTTAACCGCAAAACTGTAACTTCTTATTCCAGTGAATTTCTGAGTTGGAATATCTCATGATGATTTGGAAATCAAATCTGTAATTTAGAAAATATCTTGGAGCCTAAAATGATAAATGATATTAATAAAAGATCATTGATAAAATTATGCATAATAATCATTAATTTATTAAAAATAAAGGAGAGGAAATAATATTCATCCATAAGAGCATAAATCGTTATAAGATGGATTTATATGATAAATTATAATAAATGATATGATAAAGAAGAGTAAAAATGGATAAAATAAGTGTTAAGAAGTGGTCGTATTCATGGCCCAACATACCCCCAAACTGAATATATTGCATGCCCTCATGCAATCCAAAACTGAATATATTGCATGTCCTCATGCAATCCAAAGACAAAACCCATGTGTTAACCAAGCAAAGAAAATTGTTCATCCCAACCCATAAAATGGATGGAACAAATGCATGTTTCCTCAAATAATGAGCATTCAATTTTAGCAATCTTGATAAAGGCATAACAATTTTTGGAGTTGATGTTCAACTATATGTATATGAAGTTGCAGAAAAATGTGACATATGTAACAACAACCCTCATTAGTCATTTTTTTCAAAAATCAGATCGTTTTGATGTACGGATCATGAGATAAAAAATGGTTGTAGGTGATAGTGCATAATTTTCGAAATTTTATGAACTAATTTAGCGTGAAATTATTTGGGTTTGTGTATTTTAATGATACCTCTCTTTTATCCAGAAATCACAAGAATTCAGTTCATAGTTTTAAAGATATATGCAAATCAATTTCTGCACTATATACAAATGAAATTGTATGCCTTAAATGAGAAAGAAAGTGAAAAACATCCATCATGTGTAGCAATTATCCCCCCAAATTGAAAAATTAGCATGTCCTCATGCGATGCTAGAAAACAAAGAGAGGTGGTTGCTACAATCTGTTGAAATCGATGCTTGTGGTAAAACATGGAATAAGGGAGATGTTGAGAATGAATAAGAATATCCATGGATGAAAAAGAATATTACGGACATGGTCATAAGAAAGAAATGAAGGAAATTAACACTCCCCCAAACTGAAAGATGAGACGTGTCTAGAAAAATGGGAAGTGGTAAAGATATGGAATGAATGATGATAAATAATGCTCAATGGATGTTCATGAAATTCTCCTAAATTCATAATAAATCAGAAAATTATGCTATTTTATCTCAAGTGTTACCTCCGAAAAAATGTGGAATGACATGTAGTGACTGGCCTTTGTTGAAGCCGATGTAGGCTGAGCAGTTACTGAAAGTAATGCAAAAGGTGGAAGCCATGTAAGCACATCATGTTTGAAGAATTATGCGCATTCGCGAGCCTTTGCTATTTAGTTGCAATAGTGATCATGCTGGGGATAGAATTTTCCTCATACTTGTTGTTCTCCTGTAAACAAATCACAATTCTGTATGAAATTTTCTTGAGTCCATGGTTTTGGTTTTAAATGGAAACATATAAGACGCATGCAAAAAATTTTAAGCAAAACAAAAAATCTGTAAAAATGCAGTATCAATATTGTGGCAAATCAGCAAAATAGAAGAGCAGCATACTGTACAGCAATTGTACAGCATGGAAAGACATACATACTTATGATACAATCAAAAAATTATCGCATTACTGAAATCCATGCATGTGATAAATCGTAAACAGATATAGAAGCGTTTTGTAATGATTCAAGGATAAGGAGAAGGGACAACTTAAGATAAACATAAGTATAATTTCGTTATTTACCACTTTGGATTAATATGATTGACTTATAATGATTTTCATGTATAATAGGTTCGGAGGTAAGGGATTCATATTTTCATTTGATATTTAAATAAAGATATAAGAAAAGGGTTAAATATCACTATTGATGTGTATAAGTGTGACTCCAATACCAT
Source organism: Pinus albicaulis (assembly GCA_034641835.2). Classification (NCBI taxonomy): domain Eukaryota; kingdom Viridiplantae; phylum Streptophyta; class Pinopsida; order Pinales; family Pinaceae; genus Pinus; species Pinus albicaulis. Next base: position 1,616,724,826 of record CM076581.1, read on the forward strand.
CAATAGAGCTCTGCTGCCCACCGGTGTCCATAACCTTGACAGAGTTGCTGTCTTACCCACGGAACCATTGTCCTTTATGTATGTTGAGGAAGTGCTTTTTAGTGAATATCATGACGAAGGCCATTTTGCTGGCTTGGTGACCAGATAAACCACAATGCCATTCACCAGGAAGAAGTGAAAGGTGGGCAGGCCGGCTCGTGATGAGACCTCCTGTTCCAAGGACTTCTTGATTTTTTCAATTGTCTGTTGGACCATTGCCCTGGTTTGGTGGCCATAATAGGAATTCCACTTCACTGCCTTCCTTATGATCACGGTACGCTGGCTCTTGGTGAGACCCCCTATCCTCCATCTGTAAAATCATTATTAATAAAATATATAAATATTTTTCTTTTCATATAGCACTTTTCTATTTAGTCATAAAGGATGGCTCAACACTCCTTCAGAGTAGGAATGGTGGAAGAAGTCTGAACAGCTCAATAGAAGAGAATATGCCCTTGTTCCTACTCCATAAGTAAAAATCAAAGAAAGTTATAAAATATGGGGAAGAACCAACATGATAAATATAATCGATCATATGAATTTAGCGGTAATAAGACAACAAAATCATGTTATTAATTATGTCCCTTTTTCCGTTTTCTTATCATTACTAAACAACTTTCTTAAAAATGACGATTTATTTTGATTTGCTGATTACAGTAAGCTTTAATTTGTATGTTTGTGTATCCTTCCATAAATTGTATGTTTGTCTTTCAAAAAGTTATGAAAATTTCAAAAAATCCTCAAAAAATTGTTCACAAACAAGAAAAATGCACTCAAAAAGTGTTACTCCTTTGGAAAGGAACATTAAAAACAATTTGCGAAAATATTGTTCCTTTGGAAAGGAACAGCAAAACAATCTGCGAAAATGCTGTTCCTTTGGAAAGGAACAGCAAGAACAGTCAGTGCTGTTCCTTTTGAAAAGAACAGCAAAAACAAGCGGTGTTGTTCCTTTCGAAAGGAACAACGAAACATGCAGCAAAAATGTTGTTCTTTTTGAAAAAAAACAACAAAACAATAAGGAAAAAAATATAGAGGAAAGAACAAAGCTAATATACAATCCATTGCCAAGCAAATTTAATCAAATAGAAAAGAAAGTTTATGTACAGGTTTCAAGAATTTTTTTTTACAGAATTGCTGCTATTGAAGAATTGCCTTTTGTAACTGAAACTTGCATGGGGGGGTCTTTATTGTTCAATAACCACTGGAGCAAAAATTTCAATTTGAAGAGATTAACACCTGAAACACAAAAACATAAAAGAAATCAGAGAAGAAACAACACTTTATTAAGTTACAACAGCTATGATGTTATTTCTAAAAGAATATCAAATCTATTAATGGAAAAAAATGATCTTTAGAAAAATGTTTTGGCAGCAGTGGGTGAATCTTCAAATGGAAACCAATTCTTTATTTCTTCTTGTTATGAATCTGTTAGATAATAAACTGGATAAAATGCCTTTGTTTCACTAAAATTTATTTCTAGAATCGTTCGTCCATAAATTGACCTTTTTTTTTTGTTCTGCCAGGACCTGCAAAAAAACGAGTGTCTACCTGCAATAAAACATTAAATCATGGAGAAAGAGAGATGCGCGGGCTATCCTAATCCAATAATTATGCAAAAAAACTAACAATTAGTTACTCTATAGAACAAGTCCACGGAAAAATAAAATAAATTATATTTGCTACCTGCGGGAGAGCAGTGGTCGGCGATACTGACCAGCAGTGTTTTAATCATACCTTCTTTGTTTTTTGTTTGATTTGAGTGATTCCAAATCCAAATGAGAGATAATTCAAAGGTTTATCTCCAGTAGAAATAGGTTTTAAAAATTCCATGTAATGGTATGTTAAACTTGCTTATAACAACCTGCATAATAGAGTCATTTTCGATTTTCCAGCTCAGACCAACAGTTGGTATTTCAAGCATAAATTTTTCGTTTGATGGCGGATTGAACCGATTAAAATTGTAGATTAAATTATATTCATTTATTTATCTCCAATAGAAACATGTTTTGAAGACAAGAAGAATTGATGGGTCAAATATGTTAAGGAACAGCCGAGAAAACAAAGTTTCAAGAATGCTGATTTATGATAGGCAGTCAGTATTTTGGTCATAAATTCCTCATACGATATCGAAATTGCATGATTCAAATTTAATTGTAAACTAGATTCATAGAAGAATCTACCATATAAACAGGTTTTAAAAATATAGTCATTTAGACCTCCAAAAACTGACTGTCCCAACTCTGTTCCTGAGCTGCCTACTAGACACCCTGTTAATGTTTTGGTTCTAAATTTTTCGTTTCAAATCCAAATTGAGTGATTCCAATTGGGTTAGAAAGTAGACATCAAGGGATACTTAGGATAGAAACATATTTTAAAAATATTCAATTTTTTTCCCCCAAAACATGACTGTCCCAACTGTGTTTTCAGAAATTTTATCAAGCCCGCAAGCCAAAAAAATGATATTCAAGCAATTTTTCCATATTGATGATAAAAAATATTATTAGTGTTTGTAGAATTGTTGTTTGCAATATAATCCATCTACATACACAAATAAATTAGAATATTTATCATCAATGTTGATTTCACAGCGTGTTGCAACAAAGAAACAACTATTTTTACAAAAAAAAAAAAAAATGTGTCTGTTTTATTTTCTCTTTTATTTATTTCTCCACTATCCTACTCTGAATTGAAAAATGAATATGATTACGTATAAGAGTATTTCCAGTGGAGCCATTTTCGAAATAAGGCTTCAATTATGTACATACCCAAATTTGAAAGATTTATGTTAATAAAAATTATGGTATGAGAAGCCAACTTCCCTTGAAAAAATGGTGCCAAAAATTGTTGAAGTATGGAGTGATGTTGCAAACAAATGATGGAGTGAAACCAATCTTCAATATATCCTTTACTTCCTTGATTTCCCATAGCCATCATATCATGAAGTTCTTAAGCTTTTAAAATGGTTTGTTGGTGCAAACTAGAAGAAACCTCATTTTCTTCGTAACTTCTACAATTTTTGGATTTGATACATTCTGGATCTCAGTGTAAGTTTTATCCAATAGTGCATGTGAGATAGAATGGGTGGGAAGGGTGCGTGAATTTTGCAGTTCAACATTGTAAGCATGTTGTACTGGTTTATTATCGTGTGGGTGTGGAATGAGTTGAGCAGGAGATTGTGTAGGGAATGGAGCCTCTTGATGATGTAGTTGATTGTGTTGAGTGGATGATTTTGATCGGCAAACAAGGTGTTGTGGAAGAGCTGGAAGATGTGTTTGTGCTACAAGATGAGGGAGAGTAGTCATGCAATCATAAGGTGAACCATGCCAATCTTGTAGACAAGATTGGTAGTGGTTATATTGAGATTGGCATGGCTACCCTAACATATGAGTATTCCATAATGGATTATGCAAGTAAGAGAATGGAGATGAAGTGTTTTGAATCATACCTGTAGGCCATGATTTCCATGGTTTTGACCTTGTTGCAGCTTTCCCATCTCTTTGATATACTACTTCCAAATTAGATAAGGAAGAGTGAGTATCTATGGGATGCTCCTTTAGGTAATGAGGGCAAAACACTTCATCAAATTCTTGATTTCTCTGAACCTGCAAAACATTCAATTGTGACTTTAGAGAGCTAATAAAATCATATTTAAAATTTTCAAATAAAACCTTGATTTCAGCTCTTATGTCTCTTGTTCTTGTAGTAGATTTAGAAAAGAAAGAAGAAACTTCTCTACAATTCTTACCAGCCTTAGAAATTCCTCTTGAATACCTTATGCACAATTCACAAACATCATCATATGATAACTGAAAAACATCACCTTTTCCTATTAGATTTAAGAGTTCTAAAAAATCGTCTTTGATTCCTTTAAGAAGGAGTGTTTTCAAGATCTCTTTTTCCAAATGCTTATACTTTGATTTTTGAAGGTTGAATCGAAATCGCTCTACATAGTCCTCCAAGCTTTCATATTCCCCTTGTATCTTACCGAAAATATCTTCATTGGATTTGCAGTAGTCTTGGTACTTCTTCAAGAATATGTTCTTCATGTCCTCCCATGTTTTGATGTAGTTCCCACCTAGGCTCATGAACCATCGGAGAGCTGCTCCTTTTAAAGTAAGAGGAAACACTTTCAATCTTTCATCATTAGTACAATAATCATATCCTCTACAAAGTATTTCAAACTCAAACAAGAATGTATCTGGATCTTCATTTGTCAAACCATGAAAATTTGGTAGAGACAATGGGGGAATTATGTGCATTTTTGTCACTCCTCCTAGATCTTTGATAGGGAATTCAAAAGTTACAATGTCAGCCATTTCTTACCATAATAGAAGATGTTCTTCAGGTGTTTCTTTAAGGATCCTCCTTCCAACGTTCCTGTCAATTGGTTAGTGAAATGGGTGGTGCTTACATCACCACTCGAGGGGAATTACAAGATTTTTTTCAAAAAAGACTCTACCTCTAAAATTAAAAAAAACGCAAGCATTCATTCCTACCTTAAGCTTTTACTCAATTCTGCTGTGAAGCGGGCCAGTGAACAAGTGTGTTTCTTGCTCGGTGTGCAGGTTCTTACCTTCCGTCTTTAATACCCAATTCTTCCCAAGCAGAAAAAAATTAAATATGCATCACTCTTTCTAAATGGCATACACTCTCCCCGGCAATGGCGCCAAAATGTCGAGGCATAAAAGGTATCTTTTTAACACCTATTTATCTCACAGTAATTATCAATCTGGGAGCGAATTTTTATTTCAAGAGTGTACTCAGTCTGAGGCAGCAATTTATCCAAGAGTAATGCTGTGAAGATGTAGTATAGAACAAATGCAAAGGTAACAAATGCTTGTAAAGAAACCTACTTACAGTGACATGAATGGAAAGATTAAACTACTTGAATCTTGCAGAACATCGATCAGGGATGCAGTAGCAATAACTCTTTCCCTTAGAAATCGATGCAAGATTACCAATTATGGGGACTTGGAAGCAAAAGCCTCTATCCTCGACAGTTGGAAATCTTAAAGCAAATGAAACACAAGCAAATTCAATAAAAGCAATTTAAAGAAAACGAAAGCTGGAAATGAACAGCAGCATATAACTGTAACTCATCTATTTACTGATCTAAAGCTATGAATCAGAAATAAACAATAAACAGAAATGGAACAGTAATATGAACAAAGAAAAAATAACTCTGTAATCATAATAAATCTAAATGCAATTATCACACAACAGAAATAAAAGAACAGAAATACAAACAACTGATCGCTCCACTAGGGTCGGGCCCTCAACCGCCGGTGAAAGCGCCGCTGGGCTACTGCAGAGCTTGAGAAATGGAATGAAAACGCCTCTTTGTATTAATCAAACATGAATTGATTTTACATCAGTTGCTCTTTGATCACAAGATTCAAGGAATTACAGTGATACAAAATGAATACAATAATCATCCATTCTCCTCCATCCTCTCCCAATACACAATACATGTTCTCCTTTTATAATCAAAAGGAGGAGAAATTAAATAGCAAATATAATCTTCCATAACAATATTATCAACCAGAAAATACATTTCCAACAATATTTTAACAAGAGCAAGGCGAATTTGGCTTTACAGCTGAGATTTGGAGGGCAGCCGCAACAACAGAACTGAGAAAATCGTGCTCGAAGAACCCTGCGTATCTCTCAATACAGGCCGAATTTGGGCAAACCGTTTTTTGAATGAAATTAATTGGGTCCATTCTGGACAAAACCCATGTTCCGGATTTTCCAGATTATTCTTCATTTTCTCGAAATCTTAACCGCAAAACTGTCACTTCTTATTCCAGCGGATTTCTGAGTTGGAATATCTCATGATGATTTGGAAATCAAATCTGCAATCTGGCAATTATCTTTGGAGGCTAAAATGATAAATGATATTAATAAACCATCATTGATAAAATTATGCATAATAATAATCAATTTATTAAAAATAAAGGAGAAGAATTAACATTCATCCATAAGAGCATAAATCATTATAAAATGGATTTATATGATAAATTATAATAAATGATGTGATAAACAAGAGTGAAAATGGATGAAATAAGTGTTAAGAAGTGGTTGTATTCACAGCCCAACACTTATCATTATAGTTAATCTCTTTCTCAAGCTCTTCCAATAAACCTTTATCAAATGAATGAGATTTAGATGTAATGTTATAACTTGTTTCAGCATTTCATAGGAGATCCTTACTACATTATAGTTAATCTTTTTCTCAAGCTCTTCCAATAAACCTTTATCAAATGAATGAGATTTCTCTATAATCTTCTAAGTTACTGATTGTTTCAGCATTTCCCTTTCATGTTTTAGGAGATCCTCATTGCACTAGAATTAATCTTTTTCACAAGCTCTTCCAATAAACCTTTAATTGAATGAATCAAATTAAGTTGTAGTGTTTTGAGTTACTTTTCATTTCATGAATGTTCATTTAGAAGTTGTAATATCCATGGATTAGGACTCCTTGTTTTCATCATTTTCTAGTTAAGAACAAAACTTGCAAATAAACTCTGTTTTCATTTATTCATTAACATTTTCCTGTTTTTCCTCTTTACATAGATTTAACTTCATCTTTCTAGTATAGAACAGAATACTAAGAACCAAAACATAAAAACCCCAAAAACATCAACAAAACACTAAAACAACGAAGTAAGAAAATGGATACTTAGGCACATACAGTGTGCATTACACTTCATCAGTTTACTAACCCTGGTCGATAATTTATGTTAACAATTTAGGACACTAAATTGACTAAACATTTTGGCGCCGTTGCCGGGGAAGTGTAACTAGGTAACCTTAATTCTTACATCCAAAAATAAAAATAAAAACTTCAATCACCTACCACACCCACTATATCATGTGGTGCAGTAAGAGCCACACATCCACATCATGAATTCATATTTTTGCAGGTAGAAGAAGAGGTGACAAAGGAGGTTGAAGAAATGGATGGAGATGATGACAATGAGGAATATCCTTTTGGATTTCCCATTCAAGAAACTGATATCAATGTTCAAATGAAGAACATCCATCCATCTATACTTCCTAACTTCAAAGGTATGAGATCAGAAGACCCGGAAACCTTTCTTTTTGAATTTGAAATAATTTGTAGATCTTATGGCTACTCATTTCACATGCAAAAATTGAATTTGTTTCCGGCAACATTGAAGGATAGATCTCTTACATGGTTCATGAATTTAGGAACAAATTCTATAAGGACATGGGATGATATGAAAAGAGTATTTTTGGAAAAATTTAAAGGTTATTTCATGCACCATGACCTTAGAAATGAAGTCTTTAAGATGAACCAAAAAGAGGATGAAAGCCTAGAAGATTTAGTGGAGAGATTTACTTATAATATCAAAAGATCTAAATTGCATAATTTAGGATCAGACACATTAAAAACTCTCCTACTAAATGCTATAAACGATGAATGGATTGATCTTCTTAATCTAGTGGGAAAAGGAGATGTCTATCAATTTCCATTTCAAGAAATTTGTGAACTATGCAAGAACATATCAAGAGGAAAGGAAAAGTGTGTAAAATCCCCTCAAAATCCATTTATGGCAAGAGTAAGTAAGTCGGTATCAGGATTGGCAAGTCAAACTGAACCTAACAATTTGCTAAACATTCTTGGTAATTTAAATGAACAATCTGATATGCTAAGAATGCAAAACAAGAAAAAAGTTGCTTCATTATATTTTGCCCTAAATGTAGAAAGAAACATGATTTGCATGAATGTCCACTTGATAACATTAAAATTTGTAAAATTTGTGTAGGAGCACATACTACTAAAGATTGCCCATCATTACCAGGGTTGAAGGCAATTTACTAGAATGTTAATGGAGCAAATCAAGCACAAGAGAAACTTTGTTATGTAGCTCCAAGAGGACTATGACAGCCTCATCATCCCAATATGATGCAATATCGTTATGCACAGTTTCAAGGTTATGCACAACAATCTCAAGGTAATTGGAAAACACCCTTGCCTTGGCAACCTTGGGAATCTCAATCCCAACCTCAAAACCAACCTTGGAAACCTTGGCCATCTCAATCCCAACTTCAAAATCAATCTTTGTTGTGTAACCAGCTCCAAAAATAGAAGAAAAGAGATATCAACGCCTTAGAAATAAGCCACTTCGAGGGGGAAACCTCCAATACATTACATAAATGAACAATTCTCAGATGATCCAATTTACAAAACCTCCTTTCTATATATAGGAGTCCATGGGGCCATAATGTAATCCTAGTGGGCCACAATGTAATCCTAGCCGACCTAACAATAATAATTTAAGGGCACAATAATAATAAAATGGGGGTTACAAAGGTACAATAATAACAATAAGGGGGTTACACTAACAACAATAAGGGACTATACTAGTAATATAGGGACCTAACATGCCCCTCTCCTTGAAAAAAGTGTTGTCCTCAACGCTTGAGTAGCTCTGGGTGCTTCTGTATAAAATTCTCATCCTCCCATGTAGAATCTTCAGTGGGTAAGTTCTTCCACTTGATGAGATACTCTGAAATTGATCGATTCCGTAGTTGTCGAGTTCTTGTTTCTGTGACCGCTTCAGGTTCCAATATGATTTTTCCTTCCTCATCAAGTTCTGGCAATATTGTTTGAACTGGAAGATTTTCACCTATAACCTTCTTTAAACATGAAACATGGAAAATTGGATGCACTCGTGAAGAAGCAAGAAGCTCCAATTTGTATGCCATAGTACCAATCTTTTGCAACACCTTGTAAGGACCATAGTACTTTGGCGATAATTTATTATCCTTCTTAGCTTGCTTGAGGGACAATTGTTTGTATGGTTGTAGCCGTAAAAATACCCAATCTCCTACATCAAAACTTCTCTCGCTGCGATGTTGATCTGCCTGTTGTTTCATTCGATTTTGTGCCAAATTCGGGTTATCCTTTAAGAGTTGGAGAACTTCTTGCTGATGCTCGATGTGATCTTCCACTGCTTGAACCTTCGAATTTTCTCTTAAAGATGATGTGATGGATGGTGGATGATATCCATAAAGTGCCATAAATAGGGTCATTTTTGCTGCAGTATGGAAGGAAGTGTTATACCACCATTCAGTGAGAGGTAACCACTTGACCCATTGTGTTTGTTTATCAGATACAAAACAACGAAGATATCCTTCCAAACATTTATTTACTATCTCAGTTTGACCATCAGATTGAGGATGATAAGATGAGCTATGAGCTAATTGAGTACCAAACAAGAAAATAACTCCGTCCAAAAATTTCCAGTAAAAATGGGATCTCTGTCGCTCACAATAACCCTTGGGCTTCCATGTAGCTTTTGAATTCTATCCATAAATGTAGTAGCAATTGTACTTGCCTTAAATGGATGAGATAATGCACAAAAGTGTGCATACTTGGTAAGTCTATCAACTACCACCATGATGACACTCTTTCCTTCGGACTTAGGTAAACCTATGATAAAATCCATTAAAATCTCCTCCCAACGTTGACTTGGAATGGATAAAGGTTGTAGAAGACCCGGGGTCTTAATTGTCTCAACTTTATTTTGCTGGCAAACCAAACATTCTGCCACAAACTTTTGAATGTCAGATTTAAGGCCATCCCAAAAAAATTCTTTCTTCACCCTGTGGTAAGTTTTTAAAAATCCCGAGTGTCCTCCTAAAGGAGAAGTGTGCAATTCCAAAAGAATCTTTTGTTTTAGTTGAGAATTCTTACAAAGATATAAGCGATCTTTGTACCATAAGGAATCATTTTTCCAACTAAATGTATCAGATGTACTAGGATCTTGCTGCAACCTTTTGAATGAGTATCCATACATCTTTGTCCTTCTTCCATTCATCTCTTGCTTCGGTTATCCAATCTGGTTGGATAATAGAAATGGCACAAAGCAATGCTTCCACCTCTTCATTCTTTCTTGAGAGTGCATCTGCAACAACATTCAGCTTTCCTTTTTTGTAGATTATTTCAAGTCATAACCCAACATCTTTGTGACCCATTTTTGCTGTTCTTCTGACGATAGTCTTTGTTCCAAAAAGTGTTTAAGACTATCATGATCAGTTTTTACCTTGAAGTGTCTTCCCATTAGGTAAGTTCGCCATTTCTTTAGTGCATGTAGTATTGCTAACATTTCCTTATCATAAATAGGTTTCTGTAAATACTTTCCTTTGATTGGACGACTTTCAAAAGCAATGGGTCTTCCTTCCTGCATTAAAACTGCACCAATTCCATTTCCTGAGGCATCACATTCCACAATAAAGGTTTTTGTGAAGTCTGGTGTAGCTAAGACCGGTGCTAGGCACATTGCCTCTTAAGACGTTCAAAGGCCTTAGTTGCTTCAGGAGTCCATGAAAATGCATCTTTCTTCAATAATGTTGTTAGAGGTGCTGCTATTCTCCCATAATTCTTAACAAACTTGCGATAATACCCTCTTAACCCGAGAAATCCTCGCAACTGCTTTATGGTTGTGGGGACTTTCCATTCCTTAATGGCTCTAATTTTGTTAGGGTCTACTTTAACACCCTCATGAGATACAATATGACCCAGATATTCCACCTCGTGTACTCCAAAGAAACATTTGGATGTTTTTGCATATAATTGTTTCTCCTGCAATAGTTTGAGCACCCTGTCAACATGTTCAACATGATCCTTCCAAGACCTGCTATAGATTAGTATATCATCGAAAAATACTAGCACAAATTTTCTAAGGAAGGGTTTGAAAATGGAATTCATCAACCCTTGAAATGTAGAAGGTGCATTGGTAAGGCCAAAAGGCATGACCAATAATTCATAATGACCCTCATGAGTTTGAAATGGTGTTTTTGGAATATCTTCAGTCTTCATTCTAATTTGATGATATCCTGAACGAAGATCCAACTTGGTAAAATAAATTGCTCCATGTAATTCATCCAATAATTCATCAATCACGGGAATGGGAAATTTGTCTTTAATGGTGAGCTTATTGAGCTCCCTATAATCCGGACACATTCGCCATGATCCATCCTTCTTGTGTACCAATACTACAGGAGCAGGGAAAGAACTTTGACTAGGTTGAATTATACCCGCCTCTAACATTTCTGCAATCATACGTTCAATTTCGCTCTTTTGGAAGTAAGGATATCTATAAGGCCTTATGTTTGGAGGAACACTTCCTGGAATCAAATGAATAGCATGATCATGATCACGAATAGGTGGGAGTCCTTTGAGAGTTTCAAACACCTTTGAATGATTGTCCAAGACTTGTTGGAGATCTGCAGCAATAGATGATTTTGATGTCGGAACTTCTAGTGAGCATAATTGTGCAATTACGCCTCGTTGTTCTTTCTTTAGAAGCTTTGTCATGACATTAGAGCTTATTATCCTTCCCGGCTTCCCTTCAATACCCCGTAATTTAACTTCCTTTCCTTCTGAAAAAAATTTCAAGAAAAGTTCTTGAAAATTAAAAGCTACCGTCCCCAAAGATTGTAACCATTGTACTCCTAGTACAACATAAGCACCTCCCATAGGAATGGAAAGCATTGGACTAGTCAATACATATTCCCCCATGGTTAGCTTGATATTATGGCATTTTCCAGAGCAATTTATAGTTCCTCCATTTGCAACAATCACTTGACATTCTGGTGCTGGGTATAGGAAACAATTTAATTCCTTGGCTACCTTACAATGAATAAAATTATGGGTGCTACCTGAATCAATCAACACTATTACCTTTTTCTTCTTGATTTGTCCTACTATCTTGAGAGTTTGAGGAGTGGTAATTCCTGCCAGTGCATTACACGATATGGTCGGATTCATTTCTTCCTCTTCTAGGGCTGGTTCCTGGTGTATATCCTCTTCTTGTTCATTTCTTCTTCCTCTTCACAATCTATGTAAAATAATTTCTTCTCAGCACACTTATGACCTTTAGTGTATTTGCTATCACAACTGTAGCAAAGCACTTTTGCTCTTTTTTCTTCCAATTGTTGTGGTGTCAACCTTGTAGGTTGTGGAAATCTAGGTGTAGCAACACTTCCTTCTTTATAGAATTGAGTGGTAAGCTTCCTTGTCGCCATAATTTTACATTCAACTTTTCTTGCCAACCTGAATGCCTTCTCCAATGAATCAGGTTCCAAAACGCGAACTTCATGTTGGATGTTATCCTTTAAAGTGCATATGAAGAGATCAATCTTGTGTTCCTCTGGAATATCAGTTACCCTTATATTCAATTTTTGGAAGTCCTCAATGTGCTGCCCCACTAAACCCTTTTGTTTGAGATTTATCAATTGGCTAAAGAAGGTGTTGCTCTTTGTATCCTCATATTATGCTATCATTTCCTCCATAAAAATTGACCAAGTGACAATTTTTTTACGGGAGCAAAGCCATCGATACCATACAAATGTATTTTGTTCTAAATGTAAAGTTGCAATGCGTACCTTTTGTGTTTTTTGCACATTATGGAGATCAAAATATTGCTCCATCTGTAGTATCCATGTTACAGGATCCTTCCCATCAAACTTCCTCATATCCATTTTTGGAATATGGTGGTTCTTCCCGCCAACATTAGAGTTTATGAAATCGTGATTAACATTTATTTTGTTCTCATCATGAAGTTCTTCTACTATCTTTTCACCATTAGGAAACATTTCTTGTATCAACTTGGTCAAACCTTCTATGTCTGCTTTTAGATCATTATTCATGTTTTTCATGTTGTTTTCCATGTTGTCTTTCATGTCATCCATCTTAGCTTCCACGCCATCCATCTTAGCTTCCACGACAGCTTCCATGCCATCCATCTTAGCTTCCACGCCTTTCTTCAAACCATCCATTTTCTCTTCCATGCCTTTCTTCAAGACTTCCATTTCATTTTTTGTTGCTCTTTGCGAGAGTGAAATTTGTTGCACTTGCTCTTGTAATTTTGATAGATCGTGTTGCAATTCTTCATTTTCATGAGTCATATTAGACTCTTCTAAAGGCTTAATGGGTGTTGAATTATTTTTATGAGGCATCTTTTAGAACCCAATACTGATATCTATTCTACAATATGCCTTTGGAATCAATTCAAATTGATTCTTCAAACAAGACTTATGCAATTCGGAAAAAAATACACACCTTTTTCTTTCTTTTGAGGAGCTCGATATTGCAATTGAATTATCTCTGTGATTGCAGCACTTCAATATTTGAATTTTGGTATTAACGTAGCCCTTTGAATTATATTTCGAATGCCACAGGTCTGACCTGATTTGGATTCTCCAAGACAAACTTGTGTCCAATCTCCCACAATGACCTAATTATGGACTGGTTCAGTAGAGCAAACTTGTACGACTTGCTACGTGTCACTGTTTTGTCATTTTTCTCTGAAATTGATAGCAACAAAACTACAGTCTGTGTACTTACGACCAATTTTTACGGCACTCCAATCCGATGCTCAGAGAGAGAGTTATTGAAATTTTCCCACGATCACCTCTTTGAGATGAAATCCAGGAGCCTGAAAAAGCACTACCTTCCACAGATCATATCTCCAACAATATTGCGAACCAAGTTTTGAAATTTTTTGAAGAATTTCTTCAAGATTTTAGCTTCACACCATATGAACTTCAGATTCTGAACCTTCGTATAAAAAAAATTATAGCGCACGTTGTGGTGACACGGTAGGAGCTGAAAAGACCTAGCACCGAGATCATATCTCCTCGGATTTCGACCGCACCCTAAGAAATTTCAGCTTAAAACATTGATAAAAGTTATAGCGAAAATACCAGGATGACCTGTTTGGAGCAGCGAAACCTAGAATCCAAAGCTCTGATACCAAATGTTGTGTAACCAACTTCAAAAATAGAAGAAATGAGATATCAAAGCCTTATAAATAAGCCACTTTGAGGGGGAAACCTCCAATACATTACATGAATTATCAATTCTTGGATGATACAATTTACAAAACCTCCTTTCTATATATAGGAGTCCATGGGGCCATAATGTAATCCTAGTGGGCCACAATGTAATCCTAGCCGACCTAACAATAATAATTTAAGGGCATAATAATAATAAAATGGGGGTTACAAGGGTACAATAATAACAATAAGGGGGTTACACTAACAACAATAAGGGACTATACTAGTAATATAGGGACCTAACAATATTGGCAACAAATTTAGCAAAGGCCTTACAAAGGAAATCCACCATATCCTCAATATTTCCCTCTCTATCCTCAATACCATCATCAATGTTATCCATACCATTTACCTACACCACAACATCAATATCACCCTCATTTTACCTCAATTCAACCTTTCCCATTATCATCCACACAAGCACCCCAAAGATCCATTCCCACTCCACTACATGCACAACCATTTCATATCCCCAACAATAAAACACCCCAATCAATTTACAATTTTTAGGTATTGCAAAATGATTCACCAGCTATCATTGAAGAACAACAACCAGAAGAAGACAATTCAGATAAGGTCCAAGAATCATGGATGTCTATTGATAAAGAGAAGTTATTAGAACCAGAGATTGAAAAGTCTCATGCATGCCTATCACCAAGTTCTATGAATGAAGATCACATCTCTGAAGACTCGCATTTCATGATAGAGGAAAGAAAAGGAAGACAAGATTACATTGAATATTGATTCAAGTCAGTCATTGGATCCCAATGCTCAATTCTTCAATATCTTCTGACATCATCTAAATCCGGATAGTTGGTATCTCATATACTGGTACATATCAAGGAGTATCTTTCAAACCTGCATATGAGTTTTTCTATCATCTTGTTACAGACATGGTTCCATTGAAAGTATTAATATACTTGAACAAGATTTTCTTTTTCGAGTAGAGTAGGACATATATATATATATATATATATATATATATATATATATATATATATATATATATATATATATATATATATATATATATATATATAGATATATATATATATATATATATAAGAGTAAAGAGAAAAATAAGTCCTATTGTGGAAATCAGGAAACTGGCGAGCAAAGTTCACAATAAGTTCTGCAATTTCATGATGGTTTCAATATTTTATGGTTCTTCAAATCATTTTTGGTTCTACACTTGAGTTGGATGATGTGGAATTTTTTAAGGTCCACCTTCCAACAAATATTTTCCCATCGACCTCAACCCTTTATCTGGGATCAAGATCAGAGATTATTTGGAGTGTCTTAGAGCTTTCATACATCAATGGCAAGCCTTCTCGTTGATAACAATGGGAATACAACAATGTCTCTTGATTGCCAAATCTTGCAGGCGACTCGACTTCGACACATTCATTCGTCCCTGTCAAGATACACTCAAGTACCTTGACACTCATTTACATTATCGGTGAGTTGTCTCGCATTGGTTAATAATTTTCATCATTGATCGGTAATCCAATGATTTCTTCCCATGCTCGACTTTGACACATTCATTCGCATGGTAAGAATTGTACAATGAATTTTGGCTTCGATGAAGACTAATGGTTTCATGGAATAAAAAACAACTTGCAGCAGTAAATTTTATTATTTTCTTGTAGCAGCATGTTCATATTTTTTCAATTCAACAACAGCTATGGAAAGTGGCAGTTTCTGCAGCTATTGCTGTAGCAGCTTGTTTTTGTTTTTGCAACTTTTTCTAGAGGCAGTTTTGGCGCAAATATTACAAGAGATTGGTGCAGAAATAAAAAATTATGAGCTTCTGGGTTTTCTCATAATATGATAAATTAAGTAATGTGTGGACAAAATTCAAAAATAAGCAATTTTGAAGGACATTTCAGATGGGTTCTTAAGGCAGATTTTCATTTTTCAACGTTATGGACATATTAGGACAGATTTTGGTATTTTTTCACAACAGCACCTTTTCTTCATCAAAATGAAATTTTGGAAGCATGTAGCAGTAGAAAAGGTAAAAATACACATTTTCCCTTTTGAATCACTCAATTTGGCCTTAAAATGAGTTCGTGGCGTATTTTTTTGTTGCAACATTGGGCAGCATGAAGGGTGAAACAGGGCAGAAATTGATTTGATCATAACTTTCAAACTGTGAATCCATTGGTCCTAAAATTTTTATGGTAAATGCATTGAAGTACGGTAAATAAAAACAGAAAATTTTAGAAACTTTTGGTGTGTATTCTTCAAGAAATTGGCCACTCTTACCTACAGCCATTTCTCATTTTTCAGGAGATCCGTGTAACCAATGGTTGATATTTTTTGTCGGGAGATGCATAATAATAATGGTAACAACCTCAGAAAATTTTAGGGAAGTCTGATGTACCATTTGAGAGAAATTGCAAAATTCATTTCATTTTACAATTCCACTCCATCTCACTCCACTTTCATTCCATTTCACAAGTCATATTCCACTTTCACTCCATTTCATTTCACATTCATATTCCATAGTACTTCATTTCGTTTTACATATTTCATGCTGCAGCCACATCTTATTCAACAGTTCTGACACAATTGTACAACCTACAAAGAGATGGTGATTACAAGAAATTGAAGGATTTTGTTTTGAAGACCAACATGTTAAAAGAGGACCAAAGGAACAACATCAAGCACAACAATTAACAAGGTCAAAATTCTGAGGTAAATTGTGAAAATTATTTTAATAGCAAAAAGTTAAAACATGAAATAGGTACAATGTGTATAATCATATTTTTCCTAAACAACCTATCATTCGAATTGATTAACATATCTTGGCCATATCCCTTATCCAACATTCCATAATGGTCCTCATTAAAACCTTGATTAATGACTAACGGTCATAATCACAAACGTAACATACTAGTCCACATCTCCTAAAGATTGTATCATTCACTTATTTCACCACAAGTTCATCATAAATTCTCCATCAAATCTGTAGCCACTTCATTTTCCCTCATAGCTTAATTACCTCCATCCATTCACCTCCATTACACTTTGCAGCCAATCCATCTCTAAGTACAGAGAGGTAATTCTGAGGGTTAAGCATCATTCTACAACTAATCTGTCTCCAAACACAGAGAGACAATTTTAAAGGGAAAGAATCATACCAACATGTTAAAAGAGGACCAAAGGAACAACATCAAGCACAACAATTAACAAGGTCAAAATTCTGAGGTAAATTGTGAAAATTATTTTAATAGCAAAAAGTTAAAACATGAAACAAATACAATGTGTATAATCATATGTTTCCTAAACAACCTATCATTCGAATTGATTAACATATCTTGGCCATATCCCTTATCCAACATTCCATAACGGTCCTCATTAAAACCTTGATTAATGACTAACGGTCATAATCACAAACGTAACCTACTAGTCCACATCTCCCTAAGATTGTATCATTCACTTATTTCACCACAAGTTCATCATAAATTCTTCATCAGATCTGTAGCCACTTCATTTTCCCTCATAGCTTAACTACCTCCATCTATTCACCTCCATTACACTTTGCAGCAATCCATATCTAAGTACAGAGAGGTAATTCTGAGGGTTAAGCATCATTCTACAACTAATCTGTCTCCAAACACAAAGAGACAATTTTAAAGGGAAAGAATCGGACTTTGCAGCGAATTTATCTTTAAGCATAGGAAAGTAAATATGAAGGGGAAGATACTCTGCACAGGTGAAGAATGGGTCTAATTGTTAGAAGAGAGTTGGTAGGAGTCAAGTATCTGGAGGGATATCCACAAGTCATGGAGCTACTACAGCAAGCAGGATGATTGAATTTTATAAAAAAATTTGATGGCTTCCATAAGGATATTACAAAATTATTTGCTAGATCTTTTGATGGAGCAGAAGTAGAGGTTGGAGACATCAAATTCACAATAACATAATCATTTTTTACTGAGGCAACAGAACTCCCAAGGCAAGGAAAATGGTGGTTCAAGAACAAGGAGTTTCATAATGTGTCTTAGAAGGAGATACTGAAAAATCCAGGTATGGATGTTTCAAACTTTAGAAAAGGAATTCCAAGCACTGCTTTGAAAAGTAAGTGGAGAAACATGCTGCTAATTTTGCAAAAATTTATAACATGTGAAGGGAGGTTTGGGACTATGTATGTTTACCATAGGAGGCTATTAATGAATTTCCTAGAAGAGGGTAGGATAAATCTACCTTTATTTTTACTCAATAGTTTAAAGAGAATGACTTCCAATGTTCAAAAGAGAGTTCAATTTTTAGAAACCACTCTATATCATCATGGTCTAGTAAAAATACTGATTGAATTCTATCTAAGGAGCATAGGAGATAGTTGGGAAGGATTTCTTGTAAGAAATAATTTTCAAGAAACAAAATAATAAGGCTGGATGTTTTGGCTGAAGTATCAGAGCACATGCAATAAGGAAGAAGAACGTGAAATTTTGGTAAATTGCATTTGGACATGCAATAGTTTTGCAATGGGGGTATGTTGAACCCTAGAATTTCCCTTTTCTTTACAAATTTCTCATCTCATTTCACCTCTCTTTCATCAATTCATAAGCCCCAATCAATGAAGAATGTTTAGGATTGTTCCAAGGATACATGCAATTGATTAATATATTGTATTTTCATGGTTTTTGCTGTTTTAATAATTTTGTGTAGTATAGCTACAAAATATATATGTTTTGTAGCCAATCAGGCATTCTGCAGCTATTTTTGTGGTTGAATATGTTCCACGTGTCAGTTGGAGGATTGGGCCACATGGGTGTTTCTAGAATGATGCCTACATGGATTCTATCCTACTCACTCAGTCCAGATCAACAGAAAAATGTGCATAAACTTGTGGTCAAAGGTGGAGTCAAACTATGTTATCCAAATGCAGTAGGACTCTTGATTTGAGTCCAGAAATCCTATTACAAGTCTAAATTCGAATTAGCAAGAGTCCAACAGTCCTATTTCAAGTCTAATTCGAGTTAGCCACCTGTAGCAAGTATATATCATAATCAGTTATGTAATTTCCCTTTAAATATTGGTTGTACAAGACCCAAAAAACAACTTAGAAAAAGTGTAGTACAGTTGAGATTTTCTCTATGTTTTCTAAAACTCTGCTTCAATAAAGAAGATCAGTTTCGAGATGCTGTTTTGATTACATTCTTGAGGAGTTAAAGGATTAATGCCGAATTGATAGCAGAGGGCCCCTGCTATTCGAGGAGGTTTTACATGTTTTCTAGATAAGTCATTTTTAATTCTGTTTTGTCATATTTCCTTACTTAGACTGCTTTCTGAAATCATAGCTTTTAGCATTATGTTTAATGTCATTTTCTTAGATAAAGGATCCTCATGATATTGCAGTTAGTCTCTTTCTCAAGCTCTTCCAATACATCTCTATTAAATGAATTGGATTCAATTGTAATATTCTGAGTTATTAGAATTTCAATTTTTGTTATTTAGTTAAAAAGAAGATCCTCATTATACTATAGTTAGTCTCTTTCAAAAGCTTTTCCAATAAAACTCTAATTCGCGAATGAGACTTAGTTGTAATATTGTGAGTTATTGATTGTTTTGTTTCATAGAAGATCCTTATCGCATTATGATTAATCTCTTTCAAAAGCTCTTCCAATAAACCTCTAACTCATGAATGAGATTTAGTTGTAATGTTATTAGTTGTTTCATCATTTCATAGGAGATCCTTACTACATTATAGTAATCTTTTTCTCAAGCTCTTCCAATAAACCTTTATCAAATGAATGAGATTTCTCTGTAATGTTCTAAGTTACTGATTGTTTCAACATTTCCCTATTATGTTTTAGGAGATCCACATTGCACTAGAATTAATCTTCTTCACAATCTCTTCCAATAAACCTTTAATTGAATGAATCAGATTAAGTTGTAGTGTTTTGAGTTACTTTTCATTTCATGAATGTTCATTTAGAAGTTGTAATATCCATGGATTAGGACTCCTTGTTTTCATGATTTTCTAGTTAAGAACAGAACTTCAAATAAACTCTATTTTCATTTATTCATTAACATTTTCCTGTTTTTCCTCTTTACATAGATTTAACTTCATCTTTCTAGTATAGAACAGAATACTAAGAACCAAAACATAAAAATTCCAAAAACATCAATAAAACACTAAAACAACGAAGTAAGAAAAGGGATACTTAGGCACATACAGTGTATTACACTTCATCATTTTACTAGCCCTGGTCGATAATTTATGTTAACAATTTAGGACACTAAATGGACTAAACAATGAGCTGTTGTCGATAAAAAGTGATTCCTCGTAGGAAATCCCACGACACGAAACCATTAGATCAAGTTTTTTTGAAATATTTTGCAAGGACTGACTTAGGGATGGTCAACGTGAATGGAGACATATGTTTGCAAATGAATAGTTTATTTGAACTATCCTCTTGAACACGTAACGACACTGTAGATGGTTTGACAACAATTGACCTAATTTAATACCCAGAAACTGGCTGAAGACTTTCAATATGGTTTTATTAAGTGATAGGCAAAGGATTTTCCCAACCTAGGTAGAAGTGTGACAAAAATTATCGTGTTCAAGAGTGGTAAACTTATTTTTAAACAAAGTGTGACAAACGGATTCATTTTCTCTCTTTTTCCCCCACCATTTTTGGCAAGTACCTCTTTATTTTTGACAAGCTTGAGGAGGATAAAATTTGCTTGTTATATAAGCTCATCCTTCATATGAGTCCAACTTAGTTTAAAATTGAACCCTAAGAAGTAATGGTTCATTCCTGTTTTTAATCGACAAGTCCTTTATTGTTAAATTTTAACGAGTCCAGTATAGGAGAAACTCGGTGTTTTTCAATTTTAGGGAGTCAGAAGAGAAACTTAAGGAAACTCCGTGGGTGTAATTTTTCATAAATTTAGTCTCTCAAGCTTGAAAAACGATAAAATAATACAGGAGAGAACTTTATTGACCATAATTAGTCAACGTATACCTTTTTCGTAAATATTCCATTTTAGTCTGGAAAAGGGGTGAACTTATACTGAAGGGATGACTGTTCATTTCCTTTAACGAGTTCGAATATTCAAGTACTTAGCAATATTTTCATCTTTAGAGTGTCTGAAAAGGGCTTAAAAGGGAACTCCAGGTTTTCGCTTTTTTGTAATTTTTTAAGAGTCCGAAAAAGAGATAAAAGTGTATTGAGTAATTTCGCTTTTTCTGGAAGTTTTAACGAGTTCGAAAAAGTGATAAAAAATGTATTCATTCTCTTTTTCATAAGTTTTACCAAGTTTGAAAAAGTGATAAAAAGTATACTCCTTTGTCAAAAATACCATTTCACCCAAAAAATCATGTATTCTGCACAAAAACTCAAGAATTAAACATACCTGTTTATGATTAATAAAAATAATTTGGAAAACCACTTTTCAAAGTGAAAAATAAAAGAAATAATATTTTATTTATTCAAAAAATCTTATAAAAAGGAGTTTTTGTAAATCATTTTTACCATTTGATTTCAGAGTGAAAATTGAGAGATTTTGGTAGAAAACATTCCGGAGGAGATTGCGGAAGATTCGCCCATCAGAATCGAAAATCGTCAGTTTCAGGTAATCCACATCATCCTTTATTTTTGTCCATTTACTTTCTCAATTGAGGGCTTAAATTTATTTTTAAGGAGGAAAATAGGTTCAAAAATTCGCTCACGGGGGTCCGCAGGTAAGACACATGAAACCTGTGGACCCCGAAAATTTACAAATGGAAAATTTTCGTGGTCCGGCACCTTACGCATAAGACACGTGCAGATCCACGCCTTGTTTTTATGTGAAAAGTTTGGAGGTGTCGTAAGAAAAGATAAAATGAACAAATCTCCCAATTTAAATCAAATTTTCCCATTCAAATTGTTTTTGACCTTTCAATTTGTCCATTGCAAGATATTTACAATGCTTGAGTAGAGAGAACGTGAGCATGAAGAAGTTGATGAGGTTGCCATGTTACATCCGCCTACATTACGTATTTTGAGAGAATGTGGTTTGTACAAATTTTGGGCCATTCAAGGTATGAGGGCTCAAGTGGATTTGCTTACTTGGCTAGTCAACAAATGGGACATACAAGAACAATGCTTTATCATTGGAGGTCACTAGCTTGAAATTGAGCTAGAAGTTATATACTTCCTCACTAGTTTATCAAATAGGGGCGAGCCACTCTCTTTGTTTGGGGCTAGGGCAGGTGGCCAGTCTATCGCTAGCCTTCAGGAAGAATTTTGCAATGAAGAAGCGAACCCCAAGGATAAACGTATTGACAATAAAACCATTATTCATCCTAAGCTTAAAGTGGTTGCATTTACGGTAACTAGGTTGTGTGGGAGCGCAGCTCCACATGTCGCTACAAGATCCCAAATGCAAACTGCCATTGACTACTTTAGAGGCACCATTTTCAATTAGTGTGAGGCAGTGTTGGCCAATGTCAAAGGCCAACTAACTAGAGAAAAAAAATGTGAAGTTGAAAAACTTCGGATATGGAGCAATCGTGGTTACATTTTCTCTAGAGAGAATTCCTTTACTGACCCCACAACTTATTGCAGTTGATCATGGTAGAGTAAAAGAGCCTCAAATGGTTTGATGGGTTGCATTGATGGCCCGTCACAGTGAAGGCAACGAGGTTGTTCGTTTTACTCCAGCTTATTTCCATTGGTTTGAGAACCAAATCTTCGCGATAGAATATTCCCCTTATGCTAGAATAGATTTCCGCAGTGATCGAGAGATGTCTCTTCCTCCAGGGGCAAAGTGGGATGACTCAGGTAAGAATCATTTTGACATGATCTAAATTCTATTTTTTATTTTGTTTTTTGAATCATCCAAAACTGATGAAAAAAAATTCAAATGCAGATGTGGGCCCACGTCGACCAGCCACTCTCCGTCCTTTAGACAGGAAGCCAGCTGCAGCACCACCACCCCCACAGTATCAGAAATCAGAGGTCCTTACTAATCTGGAAAGCCATCTGGAGTGGTTGGCTTTCGATATTCCAGAGACTACCATAGATGACATTCCGCTCCACTTACAGAGATATGTTATCGGGGTTCCGGGACCGTTCAGGAGATTTCTGAGCAAGGTGACATGGGCTGTAGTGTTTTATCGTGATCATCACCACGGATAGTGGATGATTGATATTGTAGACTTGTATCATTTTTTGTATCACTTTTTTTCCGATCATAAGGGGTTTTGAACCTATGATCGAGGACGATGTAATATTTTTTGAAAACACTACTCTTATGCTATGATATTACTACTACTTCCAGTTATCTGTCTTAACATGTTATCGAATGTTATTTTGATCTACTGCTTTAATTATTGAAAATGTCTGTTTATAACACTAGAAGCTACTGCATCAGCTAATGTGTTTAAATTTCTCAAAATATGTTGATACTCAATATAATAAAATTCTCGTTCCAAGAGACGAACTTTCAAAAATGATCTTAACAACATTGGGTTTTTAATTGCATATACTCTATTTAATTGTAATACAATGAGTTTAGAATCTAACCTAACAATCAAACTTCGAATTCCAAATGAAATGGATTCAGAAAATAACTCAATAACTGTGCTATACTCTACAATATTGTGTGTTGTTTGACCGAGGCTTACCCCATGCATAGATACTAACTCATCAGTGGGTGAATAAATAACCCAAGTTGTGGAAGAATTTTTTCGTGTACTACGACAAGCACCATTAGCAAAACCAATTTATGTTTGAAGGGACGTCGACATCTGCAAAATCAAGAGTGATCCAGATAAGCAGGGATAGTGGTAAAAGCACACTTAAAATAGGCACACTCTCTAATATACAACACGCCAACTTATGGAAATAACTAATATACAGGGAAGATCTCCACACAAGAATCAAGCATAATATCTCTTCAAATAAAGCCCATTTCTGGGTTTTCCTAAAGAGACCCTGTCAAAGTCAATTAGTTCATAGGCCCCTTTTGCAAGCTGTCGCTTGACAATATAAGGACCATGCCACATGGGTTCAAATTTCCCAACCCCTAGATTGTCGTTAGCTTGATCATAAACCAATAATAGGTCTCCTTCTGAGAAAATACAAGGTGTAGCACTTCTATCATACTAAGCTTTCATTCGTTTGCATGAGTTTCGGTAGCTAATGCAGCGGTGCGTCGATTCTCATCTAATTGAGCTAAGTACAAAAAGAATTTCTCCTCTTCAGAAGTGGCTGGTAGTAACTCTATGGCTAGTTGGAGTGATGGTATCTTGTATTCAATCGGTAATACCACTTCTAAACCGTAAACTAGTTGAAAAGGGGTAAAACCTGTTGATGTTTTTGCTGAGGTTCAATATGCCCAAAGTGTTGAAAAAATCATGGTATGCAAAATCGATTTATGAATTCTGATGATTCGTTTGATCATGGTTACTAAAACTTTATTGATAGCTTCAACCAGACCATTAGCCTGGAGATAATATGGTGTAGAACGGTCATGGTGCAGGCCAAGTTGATTAGTTAGTTCGGTCATCATGATGTTTTGAAAATGACTCCCATGGTCAGTAATTATCGCTTGGGGTACACCGAAATGAGCAATCACATGATTGAACATGAAAGTAGATGCAATTTTTTCATCTTCCGTAAATGTAGGCATCACCTCGGCCCATTTGGTAAAATAATCTACTGCGAGAATAATATACCCATGCCCCCCGGCCGAGTGAGGGTTACATGTAATGAAGTCAATGCCCCATTTTGCAAAAGGACCGATAGAAATTATAGGGTGAAGAGGAGCGGGTGGTGCATACATCTCGCGATCAAATATTTGACAGTTGTGGAATTTTCGGATAGCAGAAATACAATCTTTAAATAAGGACGGCCAAAAATAGCCAGCGCACAGTAAATTTTGGGCTGTGGCATACCCAAACATATGAACACCACATTCTCTAGAGTGACATTCATTTAAAATCTTTTCAACTTCGTCAAGAGTTAGACAATGTTGAAAAACAGAGTCCGTACCACAATGGTAGAGTGTGTCACCAACAATATGATATTGTTGAGACTGGAAACAGATTTTTCGTCGTTGTGACCCTGAAAGTTCGGGCCGAAAAGTTTGGGTTTGGAGATAAATTATGATATCTCCATACCAAGGATCGATGGTACTGATAAGAAACAAAGATTCATCCGTGATCGAATGTTCTGCCACAGTTTCTGTGTCAGTACTTGGGAATTCATACATAAGTTCAGCGAATACCAATGATTTCTTTGATTTGGATTTTTCAAATTCCAAATCAAACTCCTGCAGGATAACAATCCATTTGGATTATTTTCCCCCTAGAAGTTGTTTGGTCAAAATATACATCATAGGGTTACAATCAGAAATCGTTGTTGTTTTGCGTAACAATATGTAATGACAGAATCGTTGAACAGCTTGAACGGCTGCCAAGGCCATTTTCTTCACATGTGAGTACTTGATTTCAGTCGAATGCAGATTGCGACTGAGATAATAAATCACATGTTCGTTGTGGAATTCATCTTCCTGAACTAAGAACATGCCAAACGTAGAATTGGAGGCTACTAAGTATAAAAAGTAATCCTGGTTGTAATTGGGAGGATGCAATAATGGTGCATGGGTCAACACGTGTTTAAGAGCATCAAAAGATCAATCAGCAATCTCATCACAAAAGAAAGGAATATTCTGCGTTAACAACTTGGTAAAACCTTTGGTTAACTCAACATAGTTAGGAATGAATCGACGTAAAAAGTTCGCTTTCCCTTGCAAACTTTGGAGTTGGCGAAGAGTAGAAGGAGGAGGTAAATTGATGATAGCCTCAACCTTCGATGGGTCGACATGAATGACATCCTTTGAGACAACAAATCCCAACAATCGTCCAAATTCAACACAAAAGACACATTTGTGAGGATTCAGGCGAATCCTATAATACCTACATCTCATAAAGATAGCCTGTAGATGAGTAAGATGATCTACTCTGCGTGATGAATGAGCAGGTAAATCATCAAGATAGGGTTTCACAATGTGTTTAAAGTCATGAAATGCATAAGACATTACCTCTGAAAATTTGTGCCAGCGTTCTTAAGTCCAAAAGGTAATTTGTAGTAAGCAAAAGTCCCCCATGGACAAATGAAAGTTTTTTGGTTTGATCAGCAGGGAGTATGTTGATTTGATTGTAGCCCTAAAATCCATCCATAAATGAAAACATTTCACTTATGGCACAATCGTCAATAATTTGATCGATATAAGGGGTTGAATAATTGTCTTTTGGACAAGCTTGATTTATATCCCTATAATAGATACATACTCGTATCCTCCCTTGTTTTTTATTAATAGGAACAATATTAGATACCCAACCCATTAAAGGAATTGGATAAATAAAACCTACACGAAGTAATTTCTCAACTTCTGCTTTAATAGTGGCAACTCTTCGCGGATGTATCTGACGTAATCTTTGTCAAACAGGTTTAGCATCCGGGTATGTTTTAATTTCGTGAAAAACAATTGATGGATCAATTCCTGGCATTGCTTCATATGACCAGGAAAAAAATTCACGGAATTCCTGAAATAGGGCTTTATATGTGTGGAGTTCATCTGGTGTACAAGAAGCACCTATATGAATGTTTTCAACAATTCCTGGTTTCACTGAGATGTCAATAGGAACTGTCATAGAAATGTTTGCTAAGTTCAATTCAGAATTGGAATTCGTGAGAGGATTTTGAGGTTTGTTGACATAATCAGCAGTAAAAATAGAGGAAAAATCAGTTTCAAAATGATCGAGATCAGGTAAAAATGAAGATCGATGACATAGATCTTCCCATGGTAATTCTTCTATATACAAAAAATCACGAATATGATCATCAGTATTAAATACTTATTGAACAGGATCTGGAATTGATGGTGAAGTTGAGCTTGATATCGAAACTGATTCCTCATTGATCACATTCACTGGATCAGGTTTAGTTGAAGGAGTATCAGAAAATGACTATACTACCTGATATGCTAATTCGAAAGGGCTCAAAGGCATCGCGCCATCGAAAGAATCTAGTTCTGAATCTGAAGTTACTATCCAAGGATCATCAAAGAAAATCATACTTGATGTAATCATATTGATATTAGCAATAGGAGGTGGTACGCTGGGAGCAGACAGGGAAAAAGTTCCCAGTAAAGCAGAATATTTAATTAAACCTACTCCAACATCTTTATAACAGATGGTCGATTTTCCGACATGTTGGATGTTATTAGTAGTGGCTGCGTCGGATGAATAATATGAGAGCTGATCTATTTTAATGATCTTTCCTTTATGAGGAAACATGATGAGATGAAAGACCGATGAGACAACAACAGTCATGGCATAAGACCAACTGTGACCCAGGAGAAGGTTGTAATCTAGAGGGGCATCAACCACTTCCACATCTAGATTAACAATTTTTCCTTCAACCTCTATTGCTAGATCCTATAAAATACCATAGGGATGGAAACCTCTTCCATCAAAGGCTTTGAGGATAGTCGGCGATTGGTTAATTTTCATAGAACCAAGTGATTTCCAACATTTTAACAACATGATACACGTAGAAGCCCCTTCATCAACAACAGTACGAAAGCAAATTTTTTTTTTACTATTACTGGAATCTGAAAAGACATTTGATGGGGTAGGCGGGGTGTAAAATTATCTAAATCGAAGATCACTAGGTTCGAATCTTGAAGGTCTATGGCTCCTATCGCTAATACTAGTAATTTTCTTTGGGCTGGACATGATTGCAGTGCTTCCAAAGCTGACATTGCTGAAGGGGAAATTGCCAAGTCTTCAACAATATTGTAGTTCTGAGAAGCTCTCACATGTGGATTGAAAGTTGATTTATGAAGTACACCTTTAGCGGTGGTTTGATTACTAAGTCAGGATTCGGTTTCTCGATCTGTAGCAGATTAGAAACTGAGGTAGATGTAGTTGATGTGGAATTAGAATTTTCTACTTCTTTACCACCAACAGGGTTTTTACTACCATAATCTTGTGATTGCGTCGAAACCATCAAGATATCTTCTAGTGTATTTGAGGAAGATCCAATCATGTTACTATCTTGAGCAGGAAAGGGATCCTTCAAGACAGTAGGTGTCGGTGAACCCTTAATGAATTTCGATACCTCGTCTCTATGTGGGCACTCTTTAGTAAAATGATCCTCATCACAGATTAGACAAGGATAACGAGGTTTTCGTTTATCGACAGTTGGTTCAGTTTTATCGTTTTTATCTTTTGAAGAATATTTTTTGTTTTTATTCTTACCTTTCTTATTACCACCAGTTTTAGGTTTGGCTGTAGATGATTCTACAACATGAATATCGGCGAAAGTTTCAATGGAAGAATCTCTTTTGGATGAATCGGGTAAAGTTATAATATGAGAAGTTGTCTTGGAAGATTTCTTCTTGCCCTTGCCAGTGTTAAGAGAACCAATTACACCATCAGTAGCATGAGAGCCTGAAGGAGTTGTAGTTAATTGACTAGGTCTTGGTAAATCGGGGATTTTGTCATACAGAGTACCTGACTGTGTATATACAAAGTCAAGGTACTGAGCTTGAGCAATGACTTTCTCTTCTGTAACAACGACTCCTTTGGCCACATCTTCAGTAATTTTGGGCAATAACGATTTGATAAACCATTCAACCAAAATTTGATCCGGAATAAAGACTTTCACTAAACGTCTCCTACGTCGCCATTCATGAATGTGATCAAATATGTATGTAGACGTAGATTGTTTTAGTGAGGTCAACAATTCCGTACCATTGTCGTATCTGACAAGTAACTGAAAATGGGTTAAGAAAGCAGTAGCTAGTGCATTAAAATTATTAAATGAGCCTCGTGGTAACTCAATGTACCATTTGGCAGCTATACCAATGAGAGTTCTCTGAAAAATACGTAATCGAATCGAATTGTTGATTAGTGAATTGGATGCACACCATAGGTGATAATTCATAACATGATTAGATGGATCTTCTCCTGACTTACCTTCAAACTTTGGAATATCACTGGGCAACTTATTACGCATTGGCATCCAATACATAAGATAAAAGATCGGATCATTCATAAGGCGCAATAAATTAGGTAAATCTAAAGTTGCTATAAACGGTAATTGACGGCTAGGATCTTGATAACCTTGTGTGATCAAACCAGTTCCAGGAGGAGGATATCCAGGATATCCTGGAATTGGATTTGCATTGGGAATTGTGAAACCTCCTAGATAACCAGGATTAATGAGACCATACTGGGGTTGTTGAGGTACTTGATAACTATACCCAAGATACGGTTGATACTGGTATGTTGGATTTTGTGTAGCATGTCCAAATTGATACTGCCCCTGGTATGGTTAATAAGTAAATTGTGGTTGACTAGTGAGAACCATACTCATACCAGATTGTCCTGTAGGCATCTGTGCCATAGTCTGAATTGTAGGTCCTGACTGTGGCAAATATACTTAAGGAATTTGCACTGATACAGGGGTATTAGAAACAGGAGCTACAGATACTCCAGAAATAGGTGTGGTAGGTTGAACAGAAGTTGTAGTAGCAGCATAAGTTTGAGGCGGAGTTCTAGGTGTACTAGCCCCAGGCTGCTGAACAAAACCAGGTGCAGATACTTGAATGGTAGGCTGGACAGGTTGCTGGGTTGGACCAGAACCTATGGGTTGTCCAGGTTGATTAGGTAACTACACATTGGGTTGTAAATTCTGTTGAATTTGAGATGGATCCCACACCATATTAATTCTGGGATATTGACCAATAGAAGATTGTGCATATGAAGGACCATAACCAGGTTGAATGTAATTTTGATAATTAACTGGAAAATTTCCAGCTCCTTGTAATAATGGTTGACTTGAAGGAGGTTGAAAACCTTGAGATGGGTACTGACCCTGAGGTTGATATTGACTCTGAGGCATGTACGGAATCTGGGGTTGATATTGACCTTGAGGTATGTACTGTCCTTGGGGTTGATATTGACCTTGAGGTATGTACTGTCCTTGAGGTTGCTCCCCAGGCAGGAAATATTGTCCTACAGTTTGACCTCCAGGTGGTAAAAATTTACCTGAGGTTGCCCTCTGGGCAGTAATTGACTACCTTGAGGTTGCCCCCAAGGCAGTAACTGACTTCCTTAAGGTTGCCCCCCAGGCGGTAACTGACTTCCTTGAGGTTGAGGATTTGGAATATTGCTAGACATCATAAAAATATGTTCTTTGTTCAATGTGCCAATGTTTGTTTCATTTGTACTAGATGATAACATTTGTTCAATTGTTTGAGGAGTAGCTCCTGAGAAATTACCAGAGATTGACTGGTATCCCGGAGGAGTAGACGAACCACCGTAAAAAAATTCTTCTGGAGATTCAGAAAACATAGATGACTCACCCAACATAGCTAATGAAGGTCGATAACCTCTCGGTGTAGGGTAAAAAGGAATTCAAGGTGGTGAATAAGTAAGACCTGCATTTTGTAAAAAATCTATCAGTGATAAATACCAAGCATCAGTTCTAAAAGGATTGTAGAATATTGATTCACGCTCTCTAAGATTTAAAGTTTCTTGGGTTTCGAGAAGAACTATGTCTTCGTCTGGACCAACAAGTTCTTCAATACATATGAGATCATAAGGAATATTTTCGGTAATGCGATGTATTACTCTAGGTGAATCAGGATCACTAGAAGTCAGAGTAACAAATCCTGAAGATGATTCTAACACAACAGGTTTAGTTTCTGGCTCAGAAATTTCAGGTTCTTCAGCTAATTCACTGGTTGCAGAAGAAATGTCAGTGACTTCAGAAATTGAAATTGGCTCTTGAATATATTATGTTGTTTCTGATTGATTTACTTCATGATAATCAGGATAAGTAATTATGGATGATTCTCCTGGTTCCTTTGATCTAATTCTATTGGTAGTATGTGGTACCAGAGCTCTCAGTCCTTCAAGTTGGCTTGGTGTATACCCAGGGGGTTTCCTTTGAAGTTTATGCGATTGTCTTGGTAATTCAGCCACGATTAAAAATTTATTAATCACACGCAATAAAAGAGAATTTCAATCAAAAGTCCTAAAGTCACTAAGGAGACAATCAAATGATAAAACTCTTATAAAATCTAAGAGATCAAACCACACATAAACAGTAGATTCCCACATTAAAAACACTAGTTGGTGATGAAATCCAACATCGTAGTATTTTAATGTAGAAATGGCGGTTGGAATAGTTACCTCGACAACCTACTTAATGAAACAGACCAGTGCAATTTTCTCCACTTAAACCATCTCGAGTGAAGATAACCCTCCGGAAAGTCCAAGTGAGTCTAGTCAAAGTCTGCTCCAGGTATAGTGAGATCTTTCCTCCACCGTCACCTTAGGAAAAAATCTTAAAGTTTATGGCCACGAAGGTCACCAAAAGGAACAAATATACCTGGGGGAACAGTCTACGATCCGATATACACGCAAGGGCAGAGTAACAAAGCTCAATCCCCTTGAAGGCTCCTTGACATAATCCAAGGTATACCGACAAGTGACCCCAGGCTCCTCGACAATGGTCAATCCTAGATTTACCGTTGTTAATACACGCACATCTTCTATAGTTCCCAATGATATGGAATTTATCACCTCACTGGTTCAGATATGATCTCGTTCTTGACTCCTTTAGGAGGAGCTTCCCAGAGCATACAAGCTACTATTGGATTTTTCCTACCGCAATATTAACTACTTGTTTGTTTTAACTGTCTTGGAGAGTTAATTACTCCCTACTCTAAGACACTAGCCTAAGCTATGTTGGTGAAAAGAGTCCTAGAAATATAAAAATTACTAGATCGATTTTAATTTAAGCATTTCTTTTAATAGGTTGTTTCTTAGGACAATAGGTGCGAAAGTGAAAATTTGATGATATGTAGTGACCTGACTCAAAACACACTAAAAATGCATCTATTATGAGAAACAATTCATTTCCTTTTGATGAATTCTATTTAAAAGAAAGAGTTGAGAAATGCAATCTTTTAAAACAATTCTTTCCTTCAAAACAAGAACATACGAAAAGAAATCTTATCTTATGAGAACTCAGAATGATCAATTGCTCAAAAATAAATCCCTTTATTCTTCAAGATTGAAACTACAATCAAACATTCAACAAAAGAAAACTACAATTTCTAGAAATAACACTCAAAACTAAAAACACTAATTTTGAGATCTAAAAATTCTAAAAATTAAATCTGAAATCAAAACTTTAAATATTTTGAGGGTGTTTTGCTTAGTTTGTGATGTAACTAAGAAATCCTTTGCTAAAATCAGCAAAAAATCAAAAACCTCCAATTATGGTTTTTTAAGTGAAATTCAAAACTTAATGAAAAAGTTATTAAAGATTGGCAAATGAGAAAATGGGATCTAATTCTCATAAATTAATTTCTGCTAAGAAGTCAAAGACTTAGCAAGAAAATAATGAAATACCAGTGATCTAAGGTATACAGAGGTTTTTGATCTTTGAGTGACACAAAGACAAAGCAAAATTCACTTATAACATGCAAATCTTGTAGAAAATCATTCACAACTTAAAAAAGATGGAAGAAACTCTCACACAAAGCTTTCTGACAAAAATACAAGTCTGGGTATCTACTGAGAATATTGCAAGTTGATCCTAGAAAAGAGAATTTGAGTTTTTCAAAAATTTTCTCAAGGTCCGCAGGTTTTAGTGTAAACAGGTGCGGTGCCGCACTATGTATATAGAAAAATAGTGGAGATGACCGCATTGTGCCTAAAGACAAAGTGCGGAGACCAGAAAACTTAAAGAAAAATAAAAAAATTATAAAGAACTTTCAGGAATTCTACAAGAATAAATTACCCAATCTAGTATCAATCAATCAAAATCAGAAAAATAATTGCACAAGTCAAAAAATAAAAGAAAACAAATTTCAAGATCCATTCCCTAGCAGAGTCGCCATTTTGTTCGACGGATAAATCGTTCTTGCGGACAAGATAGATCTCCCTAGTATCTTACGATAACTAGCAACAAACAGACATATGTAAACTATTTTCTCTAGATTATATTTGATCTAGAATTATCTATAATGAAGGATTTAGGACTTACCTGTAGTCCAACGCTGATCGTAGTCTTCTTTCCTGTCGCTTTGAATACGTCTCCTTTCGGGATTTTAAATAAAAAACATGAAAGAATCAGAAGCACCTGCATAATATAGACTAATTCATAAACCATAAATCTATCTTGATAATCAAGGAATTCAAGAAATAAGCTATTTAAATAAACAACTCATTGAGAAAATAGGATCCATTTGTATTATCTTTAATGAAAAAAGGAGCCTTACAACCGTGTTCGCCTTGATGTCGTACAGGTCCTTCTAGGGTCTAGAACAAGTGTTTCCTCTACTTTGACAAGATTTTGCACTCTCTCGACTAACATACACATGAGTGTGTAATCATTCCCATATGATAATCAGTTAAGAGAGTCTGAGTTTCTCCAGCAATTCTCCTCAAAAAATCTCAAAGCCTAACTCCCCTTGAGGCTGAACTGTGGCCTCAATTTATAGCAAAAGAGAAGTGGTTGTAGCTCCAAATAAGAGGGGATAGAATCCTCTTCCAAAGGGATTAAGTTCCACATACCAAGGGGTAGGCTTCTTTAACGAAGGGATGAATGTACATGAAAGGAGCGAACTTTCCACCGAATAATTGCTTCCAGAAGCTTCCATATTCAACTACCTGGGCTTCCAAAATTTACTTCCACCTTCACTTTACCTTTTACAGGGAACCGCACCTTAAACGAAGAAAAAGTGTGGCTAGTTCTACATTTTCTAAAAGAAAAAGATACGGCATCACAGGTAATACTAAGAGAAAGTGCAGTACAAGTATTTTATAACTTTTATAAGATTTTCTCTCAATTTCAAGGCTTGGTTTTAGGAACTTGATGTTTGTAGACTTCTAAGGGAGTATTGTATGAGTAATTATGAACCCATACAGATAGTAAAACATCATGGTGACAATTTTAGTGTAACAGGAAGAGAGTATCATATCCAGATTTGGCTGCCCGGCTAAGATTGTGACGGATAATGCTCAGGCCTTCAAGTCTGTCAAATTCACCAATTTCTGTCAACAATACAATATCACCTTGGGGCACTCTATAGCCTATTATCCTCATGGAAATGGACTAGCTGAGTCTTCCAATAAAACATTGGTGAGGGAATTAAAGAAGGCTATAAATGAAAGTTAGAAAAATTGGGACTCTTAGCTTAAATTCACACCATGGGCGAACAAAATCACTAATAAGAGATCAATAGGCAAGTTCCCATATGAACTAGTTTATGGGCGAGAGGCAGTATTCCCAATTCAGCTCGCTTTTCCTGTGGCCAAGTTCCTACAGGATAACCAAGAAGAGCCCAATGATCTTATCAGAAGAATGAACCATCTGGTTGAGCTAGAAGAGACTCGGAGTCAAGTGAATGATAGTTTAGTAGAATATCAAGAGAAAATGAAGGGTTTGTTTGATCAACATGCCGAAGACAAGGAAATGTAGTCTGGGGATTTAGTATGGGACATCAGAAGAGCTGAGAAGGGTAAGCATGGAAAGTTTGACCTGCTGTGGTTTGGGCCATTCAAAATTGTTGAGGTTGAAGGCAATAAAACCTTCACACTGGATAATTTGGAAGGTGATGTTATCAAGGTGCCCGTAAATGGGTAGTTCTTAAAGCCCTATTCTCAATACTGACCCAGGTCCTAGAGGCCCGTTGTCTTATAGTGTATATATCTGTTATGTATTATAGTGTATATATCTGTTGCTTTTACTTTCACAGTTGATGTTTTGTTTTGTCATAGGAGTGTTTGAAAATTTTGAAGAGGCTCTGGTTATCAAAGTATAGTTCACAAACAGTCTACAAAGTTCTCGACATGTCCGAGGACAAACATGTCGTCCCCAGGTGGAGCCAATGTTGTTATGTTAGCCCTCACCTTAAAGCCACAAAGGAAAAACTTAAGGTGAATGAAGAAAAATCCATAAGAGGTGAGAGGGCTAAGTAAATATAAGGGAAGTATGGTATGAAAATCCCCCTCATGGAAAGAGCGCGAACAAAAGAGCTGATGGTGCTATACAATTAAGCAGAGGCGGGGCCGCATTCATACATTGGACAGTCAGATGGAGAGCGCCACGTGCAGGGATTCCGGGGGTACCAAGGATGGCATGAAGAGAGCGGAGATCTACCGCCCGGAATGTATGACGTCACGGGTTGGAATAGGAGATCTTGAGTGTTCTGTGGGGTGGTGGAGCATCACGGGAAGGCTGCACAGGCTCTCGCTAGAACTACTATGTGGACCGCTCAAGAAAGATAGGTGGCGTTATTAAAACAAAGGTAAGGTAAGTTAGGAAGGTCAGTACACGACCAGTACTAGTATTAACCCGACGCGTGGCTCACACCTACCTAGCTCCTGATAGGCAAAAACCTAACTTCACATGCCCCATTGTTGACGTCCTTATGACGTCAGCCCTATAGTTGGCACACTAACCTCTTTTTCCGCAAATCTAGGCCTGTTTAACCCTGTTTTACGCCCACTTTGGTAAAATACTTGTTTTTACGAATTTGTTGTGCTACAAAGCTTGAACTCCATTACCAGGTCGCTTTCAACCCCCGTGTCACTTTCCCTCTTGGGTATTCCTCACCGGTTACAGGTATTTAGCCGTTCTTCCACCTCATAATTTTCCTTCCATTTACTTTTCAAAATGGTCATGGGGAGAGCCAAGCCCAGAAAGTCTGAATGTGAAACCCCACAAGCCCGTGAGGTCAGGGCGATCCTTGGACCTGAACCTTTCATTGACACTCAAGCTCGTATTCACGACCCTTTATACCCTTTTAGTGTCTCCCGTGTCATACCCGACTTGTTGGAAAGCCATGTGAAGTGCCAAGATTGGTTTAGAGTCGTTCAGTCAGGCCTATACTACCAAATTGATCTGCCCACCTATCCATTTATTGAGTTCATATGTTGGCTCAGAGATGCCTATGATGAACATAGGGATGTATTTTTATCGGCTCAAGGAAATAAGATTTTCCGCATATCTCCTAAGCTCATAAAGGAAGCCCTCCGTTTCCCCCACAACCAGATTTATGTTGAGTTCATAGATTTATCCCTTTCCCATCAGTTTCCAAGTTTCCCTAGAGGAAACAAAGTGAATTCCTCTCTTTTATTTCAAATTCCCATCTTTCAGCTATCCCGTCTTCGGGTATGATGCCCTTGTCCACATTCAGTGACAATCTCTATCCTATCCTTGCTTTCATTTCAGGGTTACTAGGTCTCAGGGAGGTCGAGCGGGTGTCAAAAGAATGTATAGCTCTCCTTTGGCTCATGTCTCAACAGGGCATTGTTTTATATATCCCTACTTTTCTGGCTTCAGCCATTCAAACCCAGTTCCAAGTGTTACCCTCTTCAGGGTCTTTCTGGTTCTGTTCATTAGTGTTTTATCTCTTCTTGTTTGAACATGTTGACAAGTTTGAAACTTTAGGCCTCGAAAAGCTTTCGAGGGCGAATGCCTAGCCAAGAACTGTCTTTGAGTGGAACATCTATGTGCGTCAAAAGCCCAATGGGAGGGGTTACACAAGGTTCTTGAATGAGTTTATGACCATAGCCTACACCATAATCCACGACAACCCTCTGCCCAGGATATTTCCTAAGCAAAAGGACTAGCTGCAGTTCGATGATGAAGAGAGCATAGGGGACTGGTACCTGTTTGAAAAATACACTGGGATCAGGGTCTATGGTGTAGACTTACCCCCCTACTGCCTGTCGGTGTTTCCTACTATGCAGATTTTCTCCCTTGAGTACATTCGTCAAACCCTGAAGGTGAACCAGTTCCACTTCGTCCCCACGAAGAAAGGTTACGTTCTCAAGCTCCCTACCACTATCAGCCCCTTCACCATAAATTCAAGATACGCCCTCTTCACAGTGGAAACGCTGCTTCAGGGGATGGATCTGATATAGGGGAAAGCTTGGCCCTATGACTCGAAAGGGATTCTTTCCAATAGGAAAAGGAAAATAAAGTCAAATACATATGTACACGAGACTAGGCCCTTCATTGAGTGGAGAGCTAACCTTGATACATGGCCTTTGGCTTCACAGATGGAAGCTGAATCTTTAGCTGCAGAAGGAAGGGGCAACACTACTTCTACGAGCACAGAGAGAAGAGGGAAAACTGACAAGGCCAATGTTTCAGGAGGACAAGAAGATATGGATATGGGCAAGGGATCTCATCCCTCCAAGAAGCAGAGAATTGATGAAGCCGAGATTATCTGGGAAGAGCCTTCGTAAGAGGAATTGGTTCGATACGGGGAGCTTGGAAAAGGCAAGGATAGTTTCATAGTGAATTATGATGGCACTTCTTCTTCGGAATTCTCTGGGCTATCACAGGCCATTTCGGTTAATAGATCCGAAGTAATGGAAGATATTGGCAATAGAAATAGGACAGTATGGGAGAAAATCCAAGCAGAATTGGCTAGATTTGTGAATAAATATCATACTTGGCTCACTACCGAGATTGATATGGACAAATAATAGTTGATAATCGCCATTACAGAGGCAGTGTTGGATCTTGCAGCTGAAGGAACTAGCTACCAAGCTTTGAAGGTTTCTTTGAATCTGGCTAAGGTCCCTTTAACAGACAAACTAGGTCTACATCAATGTATCGGGCATATGTTGAGAGACGAAGTCGTAAAGATTGCGCTTTCACTGAGGAAGCTGGAAGAGAAGTATAGCGAAGTGTTGGAGAACCATAGGAAAGAAAGGTCTAGTGCCAGAGGCATAAGCAACAGCCTGCAAAATCTCAGGAGGGTAGTAAAGGAAAAAGAGAGCGACAAGGATGGGGTCCAGAAGCAGGTCATTATGGATCTAAAGGCTGAAAACTCCGAGCTATGGAAAATACTACACATTCCCCATGGGCAACATCTACAAATAGAGGAGTTAGCCCAGGTGGAAAGGGAGAAATCAGCTCTTGCTGATTCATTGGCCAAGGAATAGGAGGGTAATTCTAAAATGGTCGTGGAAATGGTTGCTCTTAGACAAAAAATGGCAAAGTTGCAGGGAAAATGGAACAAGCATGTATGGGTGACTCCAACCTCCAATGCGCTTGGCACCACTCTAGAGCAGCTGACTAAAGCTTTGGCAGACTTGCAGGTATCAGAAAAGGAAGCCTGCATGGCACACCAGAGGATATAGGAGCTGGAAACAAACAAAAAGGTGGTAACGGCCCTGCAGGAAGAGGTGGAGAAAGTGAAAAGGGAGAAGCTGTAACAGGGAAAAACCATCAAGGAATTGACCAACCAGATGAAGGGAAATGCGACCCTCCTGGAAGCCAGGCGCCTCATCTGGACCAACATCATATAAGAGATAAAGAAACATTGGAAATATATTACTTTGATTGATGATAAAAAGATCACGGTCCAATTACTCAAAGAAAAGTTGTAGGAAGGTCAAAAGGAAGTAGAGGCAAAGGTGGCCATGGCTAAAAGGTATATCACTTACCTAAATGGATTAGAATCGGAAGAGATACTTGCCTAGGGAATCAAAGACCATTTCAAGGGAGTGATGGAAATTAGAAGGGTAATCGAGAAGGAGACTGCACGTGCAAACGCATTGAGTGGTTTGGAGCAGGTTGCCAAAGGAGTGGAACGGTTTGATCGAGAGTGGGAAAAGTTGGTAAAGGCAGGCCTCCCATCATGCTAGGAGATTGTAACATCTACATTTTCAAGATTAATAGATTATGAACAGAAGTTGACATCCATTATGAACTAGACTGATCTACCCTTCGAGAAAACTACTCGCCTAAAAGTGGAAACAATAATTGCCGCCCTAGGCAGGGAAATCTCCCTTCTCTACTAGATTAAGCAGCGCTTTTCCATCAAGGTGTATTACACTGAATTAACTGATATTCATGCTTTAATAGAGATTTTTTCCACTATGCCTCCACCAGGGGTGACCATATGGCAAAAATGCAGTGAGTATTTCAGCATCCCTGCCTACACTTCATCCCACCAGTCCCCGCCTCCTCTCAGACATAAAGCTGGTTCGACCACATCATCAGTTCTTCCAAATCATCCAGCAATAGCCATGCCTCTTCGTTCTAAGAAATGATACTCATGATCTAGCCTAAGTGGCATTTTTACTTTTATTTCTTTTACATTGTAATATCGGGTGAAATCTTCATTTCACCCTCTGCACTTTATTTCCTGTTTAGTTGTCATGTTTTTAGTTAGCGCCTTCGTTTAAGGCCATTATGTATATGATGAGAGGCGTCTTTCCTCATCATCAATTTTGATTTTGATAGAGACTTCAAATAGAAATATATTTATGAAGGGGAACATTTGTCTAAAATATCTTTCTGCAGTACTCAGCTTAAGGCCATAAAAGATAGAATCTGAAACTGAAATAGGGTTCCAGATTTTTCAGAGCAGAGGCTGTTAGTCGCAAATCTTCCTTTTTGTAAAGTTTTGAGGCATTTTTCATTAGTGTATGTTGAAGGATCCCGTTGGGAAATTGAAGCGAAACCTTTCTGTTATGTGTAATGGATTCCTAATGAGATAAGTCACAGTTTGTGTTTTCCTCAGTTATGCTTTAATACAAATGTTCGTATCATAAGCTTTCGGAATGCGAGTGTTGATTATTTAGATGTGAATTTATCTATGAAAAGGTACTCATATCTATCTGTCTATTGTGCTTTAAATATGGCTCGAAGCACGATAATCCATTCATGTTCCACATCACATTCACCATCCTCCTTCTGATATTAGCCTGGGTGGATTCTTATGCCAGTATAAGCCTGCCTGTTGTTGATATTTCCTTTTATATTTTGTCGTTGTTCCTACACTAAGATATTTCGATAACTTATAGCTTGTTTCATTTCTGTCCCTACTCACAGCAGTTAAACTCGAGTCTGCTTTTGATGTATGCTTATTGAACCTTAAGTTTTACTACTGGATGTCATTATTGTCTAATTTCTATCTTTGATGTCTTGGTCCCATACCAGAAAACCTTAAATCCTTTTCAGAACAAGATGACTCGTATTATCAGCTACAAAAAGCCTTTCTGAACCCTCTTGGCTTAAGATGTCCTAGGCACTGGTCTTTAACAACTCAGGACTGTCTCTAGGAGTTACAGCACTTACCCAATCAGATTGTTCTACAAGCTCAATGATGCCTGCAACCACCATCTTTTCTAATTCCTCATTTACTTTCTGAATATATTTAGGATTCAATCAGTATGTGCGCTGCTTGACATGGCACGCATCTGGCTTTAATGTGATCTTCATAGCACCCAGGTCCCCTACAATTCCTTTGAGCTCAGAGAACTTTGTAGGAAACAAATCTTGATACTCTGTCAGCACCTGTGGAATATTTCCTACTGTATCATCATCCCAGTAATCCCCAATTTTGGCCAACCTGGGATGCTCTTTTGTCCCAATGTTTACTTCCTTCAGTTTCAGAGGTTTAGTGACATCCACCATCCCTAATGTGGGCCCTACAACTGCGCGCTCCCCTTCAGATTCAGGGATGTTAACATTTCTTGGGTCGTCTTAATCATCCTCTATTGACAAGTTCCTGTAGTTCACGATGTCTTACATCTGCACATCCCATGCCAACGCAGCACATTCCTTTCAGGGTCTGGATTCGTCAAAGACCAGCGCATCTATGTCTTGCAGGGCTTCATTCAATTTCTTCGAGCCCCCAACAAAGCCAAAGGTTGCCAGGAAATCCTTAGACATCATAGTCGAGTGGCAAGTGCCTTAGTGTAGCTCAGCTTCTAGATACCAGGTGGTGGGTATCAGCCCCAATGAATGAATAAACCTATAAACCCACTCGTTTCAGGTCATTTCGTCCCATACCACCATCCACATGGCCAAGTGCTTGCACAGATCTCCCCAACCATAGAAATCTTAGTTGGTGGTGTAGCTGGAGGTTGAAAGTGCAGTGTCATCATTTTTCTACATTCCTCCCAGTCCTGAAAATATCCTTTGTGTGTTTCCCACCAATGCGCTAGGGTTGCATGCATAGCCAAATCAACGCCAAAAACCTTCGTTCCCCTGGGACGACCTTTTCCACTACTTCCATAAATTATTTGACACTACCAGAACCATCAAAATAGGGAATTTATCTTACCTCTGAGGAGATTCACTAGAATTTCTTCGTGATATTGAGGCAGTGCAATGCAAACACATCATGCAACCAGTTCTTCCAATTCTCCATCTCGCCATCCAATTATTAGAAGCACAAAATATCCTTCTCTCAATTCAACATCCCATCAGTTGTAGGGTTGATACAATCTTCATCCCACACAATTATTTTGTAAATATGGTCAACATCATCCCCTTCACGTACTGGTTCTAT
The DNA here is from genome assembly GCA_034641835.2 of Pinus albicaulis. Lineage (NCBI taxonomy): Eukaryota > Viridiplantae > Streptophyta > Pinopsida > Pinales > Pinaceae > Pinus > Pinus albicaulis. The sequence goes on from CM076581.1 coordinate 1,616,766,097, forward strand.
ATATCGTTCCCCTTCTGCTAGATCTAGTGGGACTATCACTCGTGTACCATCATTCTCAAAGATCATGCTTCTACGCTTAAGGTTGATGATTCCTCCCATGTCAATGGCCAAATCCAATCCTAACAGTGCAGGGTAGGGGTCTGCATCATCCACAATTTTTATTACTTTGAAATCCATGCATACCTTCACTCCAGCAATGTCTACCATGACTTGTGGAAGCCTTCCAATTGGAATGATCTTTTGTTGATTAGCCATGCGTAGCTCAATGGTGGACCGTTCCAACTGTTGTTCCCCCATCTTATACTAGGTCTTCTTAGGTATGACATTTGCATCATACCCCAGATCCAAGATGACTTGATCCATCACATATTCTCCAATCTGCACAATCATGCACATCTCCTAACCAGTTCTCTTCTTGTGCTTATAAATCTTGTTCACGACCTTAGTCTCCATTCAAGGTACTTATTTTTATGTGTAGCTTTATATCAACTCTTGGAGATTATCAACTACCTTTTGGTTGCACAGTAGATTAATGCAAGCTTGTAGGAATGGTTTGACTTCATGATCAACCTATGGTTCCATGGGAGACCTTGATGTGGATGCTCCTGCAGTAGCAAACTCCTTCCTGGCTTCAATGAAAGTCTCTTTTCCTTATTTCGTCTGGTAGCAACACCACTGCATGTAATTACATTTACACTTGGAAAATCCTCGCGTGGTTTAGCTTTAACCATTTGTATGTTTTGCGTAGGCGTATGCTTCTTTTCCTGCATTTTAGCTATTAACATAGGACAATATTCAATTACATGATCAAATTTTCTACAATACCTGCGTGATTGTCACGCAGGGTTCGGACAATCACGCGCATAGTGTGCAACATCTCCAAAGTTATAGCAAAATAATTTCCCTTTTCCCCGACCTACGCCTCCACCTTTACCCCCTCCCCTTCCTCTTGCTGGCGATCCTTCTCATCCAGAGGGAGATGCAAGTGATGAAGGGTTGGTATACACTCTGTAAAGGTTCAAATTATCTATCATTAGGTCAAACATTCGACAGTGGTGTTCATCGTGGCCAACTGAAGAACAAAATCTGCACCATTGTTGCTTCATTTTTGGCACATAGGCTCCTAACCACATGCAATGGTTCGTATCGTGTCATCCAACCACCCTACAATCAGTGCACCATAGTGTGGGGGTACTAGGTGTTACACCAATTTTTGGTCATCTAACCTTTTACTATTAGATGGACAAAAGTACACCATGTAAGACCAATTTTACCATAGTAAAATTGCTTTCACTATGAAAAATAACTTAATAAGCCATAATTTATTAAGTTGTTTCTGGTCTAAACAGGAAACCCCATGAGGAATAATTGAATAAATACTTATTTGTTTGATTTTCTTCAAGTGATAATTAATTAGATACATCATTATTTATCTTATTATTTTCTAGTAATATTTATTTAAACATTATTTAAATAATATTCCTTGTTAAATTTGACTAAATAATTTATAAATAATTGAATAAAATACTATTTATTTAATTATTACTCAACCACATTCTTAAAATAATAAATAAATAAATAATTTATTTATTATTTCTAAATAAAGGGATTTGACCAAATTCAAATTCATTTTCCCTCCAACAAAATTAATAAAATATTCCATAAAAGTTGGATCTAGATTTGGTTAATAATATTTTATCTCTTTGGTGGCCAATAAAAAAATAGTCGAACCTCCGACCAGTGTCTCACCCGGAGTATATAAATATTCCTCTTTGCTTGGTTCATTCCCTAGTCCCACCCCTGTTATTTCTGACCCTATCTCGTCGAATGTTTGCATGATGCAATCGTCTTGTTCCAACCTAAAACGAACCGGTTCGACTAGTAGGCAACCCCACCCTTCGCAACCTGCTCCTAGCACCTCGAATCAGCCTTCAAGACCTCCTCCTCCTATCCCCTCATTTGTATTTGGTGTCCATGATCCTATCTATCCCCCTATTATGGTTCCCCCTGGCCTTAACCATCCCGGAGCTATCCTGCTTGGCCATTACCCCTCCGGTCAGATACGGTTTCCTGCTCCCCCTCCTAGAGTATTTTCGATAGTTTTTATGGCTTCCTTATCTCTTCCTAACATGACCCTAGGGATCCTAGTCTGGTACATTGATCCCCTAGCCTGTTAGGAAATTTACCGCAGCAATAAAATAATTTACCGAGAGAATAATTAAACATGAAAAGAACCAGCAACAAATCATGAACATAAACATAAATGTTCATCCGGAAAAACCCCAAATCCGAGGAAAAACCCACCCAATGAAATTTCATTAACCATTGGCCAAAACCCTGGCCAATCTGGCCAAGTGAGCCTTCACCTCTCACCTCCAGGCCTGCATTACAATGAAGTCTTCCAAGCCTTTTTATAGGCTCCATTACATGCAATACCATGGGTCAAAACCATGGGTGCACAAAACCATGTGCCCCAAAACCACTACTGTTTACCCTAGTCAACACTGACTCTACCCTGAGTCATGTTTACCTAACAATTCCCCCCTTAAACTTGACTTGGGGATTATTGACTAAATCTAGCCAAACCTGCTAGTGAGTCAACCCCACTCACTCTAGCTCTTCCCCCCTCAATTTTTTTTTTTTTTTACCCAAGGTAATTGTTAACGTGACATCCCCCTATCACCTAGGTCTAACCCAAACTTTACCAGTGATTACCCAGGGGTACACATGCCATACCAGGTCTTACAGAAGTATTCCCATTTACATGTAAAACATTAACTCCATTATAATAAATTTTTTTTTTTCATTGTTGTTGTTCTTTGTATGACCATTTTCTACATTCATACATGATGTCCTCTCCAAAGATGACATCATAGTTGTACATCAATCTGCCGAATGACATCAATTTCCATATAAAAAGAATCCATCTACCGGATTACATGGGTTACCAGCCTCTGTAACCGCCAGTTCTCTAGGAGTTCTCTTCAGATACATGGTTCATCAACTAGTTAATCCACCTGCAAATATCCTCTCTCATTTTGATGTTCTTCAAAGCATTTGATTGACACATTCTGTCAAACACTTTTCTCTCCTAAGAATTCCTCCAATGAGTTATGTATCGATCCTCCTCTACACCACGCCCTTCTACTCTCGTGAATGTAAAACCTCATCTTATTTTCTTTGTCCACCACACATCTATTGAAACTCTCTGTCCATCTCTACAGTGGTCAATCACCTTCAATGTACGAACCAGCTGGAAGATGCCTTTACGAGCGGTATCACTCGTGACAAGATATGTTTTTCTTGGGTGTATGTCCTCAAAAAGCTGACATCATTATCGTGGGCACACCAATCCCATCAGCTCCCTCGTCAACATGGAAGTAGCTGAAGACAATACTCTTCAGGGTAATCTGGGGCTTGTAGGGACGGCTGGCACCCCACAGTGCCAGACAAAAGAAATGGTGAAAAGCAGTGCAAAACGTGATAAAAAGAGCAGGACATGAGAACGACAGGGCCAGATCTTTCTGCCACTGGATTCATCATCCCGTAACGCTTCCTCTACTATGGCATTGGCCTGACGCCACTTAGTTCTGTTGTGACTTTCGTCGGGGATGACCTTGCTCCAAAAATGGGTGCCCGAGGAAGTCCTCGAGTGGCGCCCTGACAGCGATGCCGACACCGACCGGTGCGAGGGGGAGCCGAGCGGATTGAAAGAGAAGGGCGTCTTGTCGCCATCGAGCAACGAGTCCCTGGACGTTGGGCTCTGCACGAAGTAGAGAGGCCTCCGCGGCATCGATGATGACGACGCCCCCATGCTCGTCACCTCAGACTCCGACTTCGCATGAAAATGCATTTTCACAATATTCCCCGACCCAGCTTCGAATCCTCTCCATACTGACCATTCCAAAGTCTCCCAAGCTGGAAGATACCCGTCAGTCTAAATCAATCATATTGGCAAACCTTTTGCAGTGAACCGATGACCTTCAACTTATTTAAATCTAGTACAATTTTACAATGAATATGTCTGCGGAACTTTTGTTTAACCAGATTACCTAAAACATAAGCCTTCGACTATATGCTAAATACAAGATCCAATGGAATGTTCCAATTTTCATTAGAACTGCTCAAGTCATACACGTCTATTTGATGATCCATCGATTGAATCCCCACATTTCGAGCTCCCCGCCATCATTCTGCGCAAGCTACTATTCCTCCTTCGCAATCCAATATGCAATAAGGTATCCAATCACCGTCCTAATTTTGCAGTTTCTTCACTGCCAACAGTAATTCCTCTAATGGCATCGGCTCCAGCCACAGTTTTCTCCATGATGTAGATACGGCCATAGTGCTCGTATTTTTTCATCAACCTCACGAGCCCAGAGCTTACCTTTTCTCAGCTACTAGAGACATTTTCCAGCGCTTCTAGACCCTTACATTCTAGATTCCAGATCTTCATAGCTCCGATACCAGTTGTTAGGAAATTTACCGCAGCAATAAAATAATTTACCGAGAGAATAATTAAACATGAAAAGAACCAGTAACAAATCATGAACATAAACATAAATGTTTATCCGGAAAAACCCCAAATCCGGGGAAAAACCCACCCAATGAAATTTCATTAACCATTGGCCAAAACCCTGGCCAATCCGGCCAAGTGAGCCTTCACCGCTCACCTCCAGGCCTGCATTACAATGAAGTCTTCGAAGCCTTTTTATAGCCTCCATTACATGCAATACCATGGGTCAAAACCATGGGTGCACAAAACCATATGCCCCAAAACCACTACTGTTTACCCTAGTCAACACTGACTCTACCCCGAGTCATGTTTACCTAACATAGCCACTATCCCACCTAGTCAACCCAAACCTTATACTCCTTTGACCCTGGTCCAATGGGTCACCATGACCCATCCCTTTGCTTCTTTTCCTCATCCACCTCAACAAGAAAAAATCTTGTTGTGAAAGCCTTAGGTGAGGGGGGGAAAGCCCACAAGAAGGCACCTAAGGACAAGACTTCCCAGAAAACTGATGCTCCTCCTCAGCCTCCAAAGCATACCCCCCCCATGTTCTTTGTGTGATGTTGTCGGTCATGCCACCCATAATTGTCCTGAGTTACCTCATATCAAGCCCATGGTCCATGTAGCGTTTCTTGAGTCTAAGGTCCCATAGGTCCCTATTCCTTTACTGACTATAGCCAAAAAACCGAAGACCATACACACAAACCACCCCTGTGCTTTGTGTGAGCTCCATGGCCACTATACCCACCTGTGCCCCCACCTTAAGCATTACCGCGCCTCTTTAGAAGTATTTCGAGAGTATGAGACTGAGCATAACGAGTACGCCTCTCCCTTACTTGCGCAGTATGCTTAAGCCAAACCTGAGGATACATCTGCTGCCATTGAAATTTGTAAGGATTCTGGACACCACATATATCCACAATGGTATGATATTTTCCACTTTGGGCCTAAGCCCTCATGGCTTTGCTTATGGGCTTTACCCCAAAAGGCCTCATACCAATGGAGATGTTGGTCCATCCTTATATACCCATGATCCTCCCCACTTCTAGTCAATGTGGGACTTTGGTCGTATACCCAACAATCCTCCCCTCGAACAAAGGACCATCGAGCCTCCCCTCAAACGATTATCCATCCGTCCACTCTCTACCAACCAGGATTCTCCGCTCCAATGCGTTGGAAGCACACACCTTACATGGAGCACCACCTACCTCGAGAGCTTTCTCTATCCCAGGTCAACTCCTCTTCACCATGTTGGGACCAAGACACGTCCATGAAGAATCTGGAGCATACCGCCTATCTAATTGAGCTCATCCATGGATCCCATCGTGATATTACCGGGGCCCACCACCTTCGTTCGGCATTCGAGGATTCATCCACTTCGCTAACTTCCGGGCATGGCTATTTGGATGATGTAAGGATTACGGACACCACATGTCTCTCTGATGGTATGATATTGTCCCTTTTGGGCCTAAGCCTCATGGCTTTGCTTAGTGGCTTTACCCAAAGGCCTCATCGCAATGAACTATTTGTCCATCCTTATATACCCATGATCCTCCCACTTCTAGTCAATGTGGGACTTTGGTCAAATATACTTAACAAAAATTCACCCTCCGGTGCTCCGAGATAGCCAGGCCTTCGGTCTGCATCCTCTCTACATGTCATCATCTACGAGATCCACGGTGGAAAACCCCCCTAGGACTCCCCCTTCTGTTTCACCTAACCTTCTTTCAGCGATCACCTTGGGCTCAACATCGATGGATCCATCATCTACTCGTTCTACTATCACCTTCCTTGACGATGCACATGTGAACATTTCTTCTTATGATGATGAGTTAGGTAGCTTTGTCGCATCATGTGGTTATCCTTCCACCAGTCTCCCCATCTTCTACTATGATGAAGACGTCATGGAAGCTTTTTAAACCTCTGACTTTATCTATCCAGCCCATAAGAAAAATGGCACCATCCGTGTCTATGGTGACTTTTGCAACCTCGGCACAAACTACCCCCAAGGAAGTTCCCCCACACCATCCCCTTTTTGTGTGTAGGGGGTAGAAATTCTACCCATAGCACTCCCTCTAGCAGTGCTTGTTTGATTTCTGCCTCGTGTTCAGGTTGCCAACATTTTTCATCACCCTCTAATTTTTTGTCTTCTGGCACCTTTCAAATAGACCCCCCATCCAAACCGTATATTGGTTATGCCGATGGTGCAAGTCGCTACTCTCGTAATCTAGCCTTAGCAACCTGGGCCATTTTCAACCCCTTGCATTCGCTTGTCCTCTCTAACAGCATATGCATTGGTACTGCCACTAATAACCAGGTCGAATATGATGCAGTGATAGGTTTATTAGCCGATTCCCTTTACCATCGTATCCTTCACCTTCATGTTCATTTAGATTCTTTGCTTCTTGTCATGTAATTGAATGGTGTCTATCGTGTGCGTAATCCTGTCCTTTTTAGAAGATATTTATGAGTGAAGATTTTGATACGTGAATTTGAAATCATTACATTCAGTATTATACCTCAAGCACAAAATCACTATGTAGATAGCATTGCAAACAACATTATAGATTGGAATTTATCACACGTATTTCAGACAAGAAAATAACCATAAACCATAAAATGATGCATAGCCATAATATGTGTCATTCAAAATGTTTAAGAGTCCAATAACTCTGATACATATGATATGCCCATAGCATGTTACAAACAACCAAAACTGGGGGCACCTCATGCCCCTACATCTAATCACTATCTGGAGGATCCTAGGCCAACAGCTCCGCTCTTGCAGCTCGTAGATCAAGCATCCCCTGTCCAGCCATCGCCATGTGCCACCTGAATCCTCGCCACTTTGAGGGGAGACCAATACATGGTTCTATGTACTGGTCATTAAGGTCTTTCCAACCGCGCTCTGAAACACTGGTCAGAAGCCTCTCACATCTACAAAGGATTTCCTCGAGGAGGGCCACTACATCCTCATCTTGCGGTCCCCTCGATCCACTAGGTGTTGTAGCTCTTGATACCATGTTGGTTTCACCAGTGCTATATCTGCATACCAAAAGTGAATGAATCAGTACCTCATGCAATATTCTGAAACTTTAAAATGTACATAAAATATAAGCACCTTGTTACTTAACATCTGGCCCCCATGCTCACCTTGGCGGAAGTGGAAAGTTTGGGTCCCCATGATAGTTCATCCCACTGTAGGTATAGTCGTTTTTGTACAATGGCATATGATCCCAATGCGCAAATAACTTGAGTTGGAACACCCAACCGACTACCCCACCTCCCCCTCTACATAGTAGCCACCCCCAGTGGTGCATCTTGGGCTCTCATGGGCCCCCATCATGAATCTGTATATGAGGCCGAAGTGTTGGGATCTTCTCAAAGAAGAGCAAGCACAACACTGTGCCATATACATAGTCATGGTTCACTTGCCGCTTGCATAGCGAAAATTGGCGTTTCAATGACAACAACATCATTTGGGCCCACCCATAGTAGGTCCCACTCAATACTCCCACAAAAAGCATCATCTGATGCCAAGTGATGTGGTGGAGCACCTAGTTTCCCAGGATCTGCAGCACCGTTGCGACCACATCACAAGTCTCTTGCCTCTCTAGATCTTTGATCGGTATCCATGTCCATTTCACATGGACACCCAGTCGACAATGGTGTTCTACAAACTCCATGATGTTTCGCCCTCGGGGTAACACTAGTTGTGTGTTTCCCACCATCCCAAGTGGCGGGAGACCCATCAGGAAATATATATATTGGACAGTCAGCTCAATCTCGTGCCCCGACACTATAAATAACTCATGCTCTAGATCCCAATAGTTGAAAATCTAGGCCAGCAAGGGCTCTCTTGCTCTCATCAAAGGGTTCTCCACAAACTTCAGGACCCCAAACCTGGCCAATGAAGCATGGACTACCTAATCCTCCCAGATCTCATAACGTAATGTGTCCAGGTCTCTCTCTCTCTCCAGTTGATCCTCAACTCTTCCATATCTGCACAAAACCATCATGTTTGTCAATGTACATAAAGGAAAGACTATATCATAACCATAAAATCCTAGCTCTCAGCCAAAAGCAACACTAAAAGCCCCTTTCCCTGATAGGTCACACTTTTCTGGCCAATCCTAGGACATGTCGTAGTTTTGTTCCCAATAATTGCTACCCAGGTCACAGAAAAGGCCCCAAAAAGTGTGACTCAGCTGTGAAAAGGAGCAAGGGTATGTTCCCAAGATCTGGATGTGTAAACTGAAATTTTAATCGACTGAATTGAAAGAGTATGGTTATGCCTCTAACCTGCAACTGACAGATATTGATTCCAACGGTCAGTTTGTCCTCTACGCTCACTACAAGATTTAGGGCCTTTTCTCCTCTCTACATTCACCACAACTACACTTGCAAATGAATCAAATTGGAGGGAAAATGCCTTATTATAAGATAAACCATAGATTTTTCTTTTTCCAACTATGACCAAACCATAGCTTGGTTTGACAAATTGCTAGCACCATTGGAAATCTCTCACCGAGATCTCAAATGGGTATCCTTTCGTTTTTCATGATTTGATACTTCAACTGGACACATTTTTTCCAAGAAGGGTCACTTCACCACTCCTAAAAATCAAATTTCTTCGACTGTAACTCTTGTACTTGGGGCACCACCTTGCCTTCATACTTGTCCACGCTTGTGTCGATTTTCATTTTGAGTAACCATCTTGTACTCATGTTTTTATGGTCCCCGCCGGGCCTGTTCTGTGTGGCAGCATCATCGAGTAACCCTTGTTTAGAGCATCTGAGTTGAGTCATCATCACATCATGGAGTCTGTCCTGAGTCCCCTTTGTATCCCGCCACAGTCCTCCATCCTTTATTGCTTTGTTCCTCTCTCGTGTCGCACATTTTGGCCTTCAGACATATTGTCCCCTATCCCCTCTGGAGATGAGTCAGTAGCTGCCAGGTCATCCATACCCTTTATGCTCTAACAAGGGAAGTCGTCAGCCCACTACTCAGTACCCCCCATTCCATCTTCATACTTGGTGTCAGTCGATTAGTCACTCTACTCTTATCCCTCATGCCTTAGTTGAGGATTCCTCATTGCCTCACCTATGGCAGGCCACCTTCTGTCGACATCAGCTTATTCATTCCAGAAGAGGGGTCTAGAGGGCAGTGTACCTTGGTTCCAGCTTCCACTCTTGTTCGGTGCCTTGAATCAGGAAAAGGGACCCTTTATTTTCCTTTGAATTGATTTTTTCTTAGTTCCAGCTCCCTATGTCATGATAATTTGTCACTATCCCTGTACTCCCCGTTCCTTGATCCCACGGGACCCATACAATGACCCTAGTGTACTTTCCAAGCATGGAATACATACCCCTGAACCACACTTTGTCTACCAATTCATCTCCCTTTACAATTTTTCTGGAAGATCCCTATAAAACTCGGTTTTCAAGGTCGGCACTTTGTCTCAATGTCTGACCCATACCGATAGAAGATATTTACATTGAGACCCGCACCGATCAGTGCTCTCTCTTAATGTCTAAATCACGCCAATCCTCTTTTCGAAATATTTTTAAAATAGAAACGAAGTTTCCATGACTAGAAGCTTCGCGAAGTGGAGATCTGGAAGTTTGTTTTGAGGATATGGCCGAGTAATTCCCCTTTGGGCTTTTTGTTCCCATAAAATAGGAACTACTCCAAAGGATAAGATTCTTTCCCATTATTTAAGGGCCCATATCCTCCTCCTCCATTGTTATATAAGGAGACCTCCTTCACCTCTATTGCCTTAGTTAGCTAGTTAGAAGCAACAATCATAGAGAGGGGGAGCAATTATAACTTTAGGAGAATAGAGCAAAATGTGATTGTTTTTGTGTGTTAGGAAAATATTGAGATCTTGGACCTTTGTCTATGAGGGAGTTGTAAATGTGCTTGGATACGGACCTGCCGAAGGAGAGCCTCAACATCAGGGCTTGGTTGTAAATCCCCTTGTCTTTATCCTAATAAAATTCAACTGATGTTTATATTCCACTCTTGTTTAAATTTATAATGAGATTTCTAGCATTCCTTGATCAGTTAGATAGGTTGTAATTGTTTTATGTTTTTTGTGATTTTATGCTTGTCGTGGTCTCTGGACTGTCTATATAGATAATCAAACGTTGGTAGCAGCGTGTATCGAGCCTGAGAAGAGAGAAACATCAAGAAGCTTCGAAAAAAGACGATGACATAGCATCAGAACAAAGTAGGTCATCTTCCTTGCTCTGTATTTCATTTACAATCTAGGAAGGTATATGTTAGTATGTTCCTGTAGTTTCTAGACCCACCCTAGGGCTAGAGGGATCGCCTCTATCCGCAGAGGGGATTTTCCTGCACAACAAATTGGCAACTCCACTAGGGAGTTTATTTTGAGTTTTTCACTCTTTTAGGTCTTAGCCATTCGACGAGTTTAGTAGAAAAACCATTTCCCTGTTTGTTCCTATTTTTTTCATCAATTAAAATGTTTTAGTTTTTTCTTGAAGTGGTGAGTCTAGTCCTGGTTAGGGGAAATTCTTTGTTTTTTTTCCTTTTCAGGAATTGGTGCTTTTATTTGTCTGACAGTCGTGCCGATCAGGCCAATCAATGCTATTTTTGAGTTATACAATCGCACTAATTGGGCTTTCAAAGCTAGTTTCAGCCCCAAAAGTCACACCCATTCCTATGTGTGTGAAAAATTGAGGTTTTTTCCCTAAGTCTTTAAACAATGTGTCTTGCCCTTCCCGTCGTTTTCTCTATATGACTTAAATTTTCTCCCCTTCACTCAAGTTGGTTTAATTGGCTTGTTGGCTTGGTTTTTGGTTGTTTTTTTCATCCTTACTATTGGTATGTGCATCCGAATACCCTAGGTTTTTCTAGGGTTGTGCATCGATTGCCTAGTTGCATGCTCTTCGGGACATCGCCCTGCTGATTGAGTCAGTCTCTTTTCTTGGTGATCCATCTCCAGTTGATTTCCTTTTTCTTTTTGGTTGATTGAGTGATCAAGTCTCAAGTGTCTTTCCAAGTTAATTTGGTCCACTTGTTCTCTTGTGGGCATAGATTACATTTCTCATTGTTCAGCTGAAAAGTCTTCTTTATATGATTGCTTGATGTAAAAGGGAATGAATGCCTTGTTTTGAGCTCACGCTTTGGAAGTCCTCTTTGTGCTTGAACTCATATGTCTTGTAGCCTTTTGAGGAATTTTGTTACAAAGTGTTCAAAACAATATTGTATTCTTAATGTTTGGTTGCATCCCTTTTGCATTAAGGAAATTTGCATTGATTTAGTTTTCATCTAAAAATTTTCTTTTAGTTAAAATGCATTAGATAAATTTTCATTGAAAATTCATGTTTGAAATTTATCATTGAACTTATCTTACATTTTTTAATGATTGAAAACTAAAAGTCGCTTTGAGTGCATTCTTATTCATTCAAAAGAAAAAGGAAATTGTGCATAGATTACAATTGCATAGTTTTCAAAGAGAGAATTATCCATAGATTACATTGCATAATTCACATCTTTGAATGTTTTAGATTACTTTGGGATTGTGAAGCTCATCTAGTTAGGAACAAGTTTTGTTTGTAGTATTATTGTTTGTTGTATATTTGTTTGAGACTGAGACTCTTCCCTTAACTAGATAGCATTCATCAAATTGAAAATTTCTTTTCTCATATAGCTGCATATAGGAGTTCTCCGATGACAGTGATAGGGCCTTGAAACCGAGACATAAATCAAGATCAACCATAAAAATTTATTCAATCAATATAAGGAAGCACTGAAACTTAACGCTCACACTTAGACGTCTAGGCTAGTGACGTGTTCCGGCTGTCATCAAACCTAGCAGTTGTTTCTCGCCATCTGGCATTAGACAGTGCTAGTACAGACTTGTGCTCCTCGTAATGTCGTGTATATAATGGGATACCCTCATAGGTTGTAATCCTCTATCCATAGGAGGCCGAGTCTGCCGCCCTGTAACCGTGATACATCGAAAACAACATTCAGGGATACTTCCTGCACGTATGTTAAGTCCTTGGTCATTTCTCTTTCATTTGATCACCAAGGTGTATATTGCAGTTCACCGGAGCTTGGTACACCCTATTTCTTAGAGTTCCTGAGTAGTCATTTTGATCTTTCCGTGACTCCATCTAGCACTTTTCCTTTCAATCTCATTCAAACTGAAAGTGACTAGACTCACCTTTTGTCCTTTTATCAACTCTTAAAACATGAAAAGGAGAAGTTTTGTTTTGATGTCTTAAAATTGACTGCCCACAAAATATTCCTAGTTAAAGTTATATTCTTTAGTGATTCTTTAGGGTTGATTCCAATGGCAATGTTTCCAGAGTTCACTAACTAATGAATCCCCTCATATGGGAATCCTGGTCCTTTTCCTTCGTTCGGGAATATTGGTGTCCCGTATATGGCAACATTATCTCTCCGGTGATTAACCATTGGTCCACCCGTTTGGTTATTTTTGACCCATGTGGTTTCAAACATCCAAAAAGTTTCTCAACGAAGTTCTTTTCTACCTGGACCATGTCAAACCCATGTTGATCCTAAGGTTGAACCCTCACCTTCTTCGCCTATTTCTTCACCTCGTTCTTCCTCTTCGCCTGGTGAAAGTCTATATTCTAGTAACCGAGTCACTACGAAGAAGAAGAAGTCGAAGAAGAAGGAAAATAATCTAGGGGGGAAATCAAAAACTATTTCTACCCATGCAACTAATATCGAGAAATGTCCCACTCTGTGTTGTAGAGCCAAATTCCCTTGCAAGCTCTATTAGGGTGACCACCTTCTTCCTGATTGCCCTGGTATTCCCAAGGTGCTAGAAGTGTGGTGCATTGGCCCGATTCATCCTTCATCATCAACCTCTAGAAATCATGCTGATGATGAGCCTTCAGCTAAAGATAATGAGACTCATAAGAAATAGGGTAAGGTCAAATTTTCCTATAGGTTGTGTGAAGGGAACCATCCCATTCACCTCTGTCCTTATATGGATGAAGCTTCTAAAGTATTGAACACCCTTTTAGCTTCTGAGTCTTGTCTTCCCGTCGGTTACTGGAATTTTTCTTCAAGTCCTTCGATAGCTGATCAAGTCATTGATCGGGATTCATCTCCAGTCAATTCCACTCTCTTTGAAAGTCAGTCTCCCGAGTCCATTCCCGACCAATCATTGGTTGAGAAAAAGATTGACCTAATTCCATCTACAGTTCATCGGGTCTTTTTCGTCGAGAGTGGGTCTCATCCCAGTCAGGTTCTTTTGTTTCCTCTGATTCCCCATGATTCGGAGGGCGATCCTCACATTTCCATGATCCAGGAGGATGATCCTCTAATTCCTGTCACCATAGTTCCAAAAAGTGATTCTCCTGCTCTTGTTCATAGATTCTAGGAGGATGGTCTTTCTGCTTTCGTAACGTAAGGGGATAATCCTCCTATTCTTATGGCACCCCCTTCATGTAGTTTGGTCACTTCCTTTGATTGGAGTCAATTCACAAGATATCGTCTTCCTTCTTATGTGCCCTTTGAGATCACTGTATAGGCCTACAATATCGTCATAGTGGGAACAATTATAGATGAAGGTGCCTCAATTAGTATTCTGTCCTAAACTACATGGCAAGCTTTGGGTTCTCCGCAGATTGTGCTTGTTACTCAAAATTTGTTGGCTTTTAACAGAGGAACAAGTCAACCATTAGGGATCCTTCCAAATTTTCCCATTACTTTGGGAGGTAAAACCATATATATAGATGTAATGGTGGTCTAAGGCCCCTTGGATTATAATTTACTCATGGGGCACGACTATGCTTATGTCATGGGTGTGATTGTCTCTTCCCTCTTTCATGTGAATTTTTTCCACATGAAGGTCAGATCGTGATCATTGATAAAATTTCATTATTTCATCCTTATGTGACATCTAGTCTACCGTCATCCCTTCCTGGTGCTTACCTGTTGGTGATATCTTCCCCGCCATAGGTCAATTATGTGGCCACCTGTTCCATGTCTGCGTCCACTAATAATTCAGTCCGTGAGGTAGTACACAATGTATTGGGGGCATTGGATCCTAATTTCTAGAGTGTTATTCTCCCATCAGATGAGAAAATCTTGAAATCCATGACTTCTTATTTGTCATGACAAGATCTTGCGGAGCATAGTTCATTTCCTTGTGTCAATCTCCTTAAAAATGAAACAAGCTTCTTGCGGATCATAGTTCATTTCCTAGTGTCAAGCTCCTTAAAAAATGAAACAAGCTTCTTGCAAAGCATAGTTCATTTTCTTGTGTCAAGCTCCTTAGAAAATGAAGCAAGCTTATTTCCAAGAATAGTTCGTTTTCTTGTGTCAAGCTCCTTAAAAAATGAAACAAGCTTCTTGCGGAGCATAGTTCGTTTTCTTGTGTCAAGCTACTTAAAAGATGAAACAAGCTTCTTGCGGAGCATAGTTTTTTTTATTGTGTCAAGCTCCTTAAAAAATGAAACAAGATTCTTGTGGAGCATAGTTCGTTTTCTTGTGTCAAGCTCCTTAAAAAATGAAACCAGCTTCTTGGGGAACATAGTTAGTTTTCTTGTTTCAAGCTCCTTAAAAAATGAAAAAAGCTCTTATGAGGACAGTTTGTTTACTATGTCAACCTCATTAAAAATGAAACAAGGTGTCATGAGGATAGTTCTTTTACTGTGTCAACCTCGTTAAAAAATGAAACAACTCCCTTTTCAATTTGAGTCTTTGATTAGATCTCGTAAAATCCATGTTGAGTCTTTCTCTTGATCTCGTAATTGAACCTTCATTCCATCCACCTGCCAATAACTAGAAGTCTACTCTGGTGAATGCCATGAAGCTAGGGGGCATGTACCTCAAATTGAGTCATCATGCTGGGGGCATGCGAACTTATTCCAAGCATAGTTTGTTTCCATTTCAAGCTGGTGTAAAAATGAAACCAGTTTCAAGCATAGTTTGTTTTAGTTTCAAGCTTGTGTAAAAATTAAACCAACTTCAAGCAGAGTTTCCTGATTTCAAGATTTTGTAAAAATGAAACCAATCTTATTTTACCTCTCGTGATTGCCATTTTGTCAGCCTATTTTTTCAGATGAGCCTTGGTTTTCTCATTCCATCATTACCATCTTCTCTGTCGATCATATGCCCTCACATGATTGTTTTACCCATTCCCTAGGAATAGCTGCAATGAGTGGTCCTATTAGCCAGCCTCTTCACCTTTACGTGATGGTAGAAACTAGTTCCACCATCATCGGAACTAGTTTCTACCCTTAATACCACTCGTTCCTCTAGGAAGAGTCAATTTTTTGCTCTTTTCTGACTCTCAAAACATGAAAAGATTTCTGAGCTCTTGTCATTTTGAACTTGTTAAAGGCTGTGAAATGTCGTTTACCTAGTATATGTTTACCCCTTTTTTGGGATGGGATAAAATATTTACGAAAAAGGAATACCTTAGCCAATCACGACTAAGAGGTTCTCTCAGATATTGTTTTCTACCTTTTCAGATCTGAGGAACGACCTACAAAAAAGGAACTTTTTGAGTTTACTTCTTGCGTCTTTTCAAACTCTCTAAACATGAAAAGACACCGAGTTTTCCCTTTGTCAGACTTGTTAAATCTAAAAGACATTGGAGCCATCGCCATGACTTTACTGAGTTCCTCCTTCCTAGGGCTCGTAAAATGTATTAGGATGGATTTGTTCGAAGGAAAAACTTATATGAAAAGCATATGCTGTCCACTTCAAGCTTGTGTAAAAATAAAGACGTACTCGCCATAAATGGTGGGGGAAACTGGAAGCTATTTGTGAGTTGTGTCAGCAGTATGTCACTCTTTAACATGACACTTATCTGCAGTTCATGTCGAGTTGGGATATCTTCACTCTGTCACTTTACCTCCATGGGTGTGGGAAATCTGTTTGCCTCTCATTTGATTACCAATCTTGTCAACATGACCTCTGATTCTATTTGTGGCCAAATTCCAGAGTGATTTCGCTGATATGTTCAAGAGCTAATCCTTCTACAGTTTGTACATTCTTTGATCCTATGTTTCACCCTTGATTAACACTCATATCGAATTCTTTGTTTCATGTCGATGATGTGGGATCCATTATGACCCTCCTTCAGCAAATCGCTTCCTTTTCGACTTCAGCTCATTATCCGGGAAGTCGATCTAGAGACTCCTTTATGTTACCTTAAAGCTTACATGCCCTAATGGCAAGTACTTCAAATTCTATCTGGTGATTTCACGGGTGTCCAAATCCAGCTCGTTGTTCACATTCTACAGATTGTACCAGTAGTACCTTGAGAACCATTTTCATTATTGGTGGTCTCTCTCTCGCCTGTTAAAATATTTCATCATTGGCTAGTAATCAGGTGACTTTATTGCATGTTCGACTTCATTTCATTCATTCACGTGCCTAAATTTGTACATGTTCGGGTCGGGACGGAGCGCAAGACCCTAGGTTTCTTTTGATGAAATCTAGGCTGCGAGGTGATATGATTTTTCCATGATTGGATCCATGTTTTATTCAGATGGATGGATGCGACCATACCACGAGTCTATATGTGATCCTTCTCAGATGGATGGCTGCAACCATACCATGGTTTCTTTTACGGATGGCTACATCCATACCTTGATTCATTTATTCTCATCAGAGATTTCAGTTATGCATATGTATATATGCTTGATTTGTAGGTCTCCCGACAGTATTGTTTGGTTCCTTGCACGTACTCATAAAGCATTTCATTCATCACTCGTGTTTGGAATTCATACTTTAGGGGGCATATGTTACACATCAATATGTCACTGTCCCTGTACTCCCCGTTCCTTGATCCCGGTGGACCCATACAGTGACCATTGTGTACTTTCTAAGCATGGAATACATACCCCTAAACCACACTTTGTCTGCCAATTCATCTCCCTTTACAAATTTTTTGGAAGATCCCTATAAAGTGCGGTTTTCAAGGTCAACTCTTTGTCTTAGTGTCCGACCCACGCCGATAGTAGACATTTTCACTAAGACCCGTGCCGATCGACGCTGTTTCTTAGTGTTTGACTCATGCCATTCCTTTTTTGGATTTTTTTTTAAAAATAGAAACGAATTTTCCACGACTAGAAGCTTCGTGAAGCAGAGAGTTGGAAGTTTGTTTTGAGGATATGGCCGAGGACTTCCCCTTTGGGTTTCTTGTTCCCATAAAATATGAACTACTCCAAAGGATAAAATTATTTCCCATTATTCGAGGGCTCATATCCTCCTCCTCCATTTTTATATAAGGATACCTCCTTCACATATGTTACCTTAGTTAGCTAGTTAGAAGCAACAATCATAGAGAGGGGCAACAATTCTAACTTCAGGAGAATAGAGAAGAGTGTGATTGTTTTTGTGTGTTAGGAACATAGTGAGATCTTGGACCTTTGTGTATGAGGGTGTTGCAAACATGCTTGGATACAGACCTACCGAAGGAGGGCCTCAACATCAAGGCTTGGTTGTAAACTCCCCTTGTCTTTATCATAATAAAATGCAACTGATGCTTATCTTCCACCCTTGTTTACCTTTATAATGAGATTTCTAGCATTCATTGATCAGTTAGATAAGTTGTAATTGTTTTATGTTTGTCTTGATTTTACTCTTGTCATGGTGTCTTTACTATCTGTACATATAATCGAATGTTGGTATCATGGTGTCTTTACTGTCTGTACATATAAACGAATGTTGGTATCAATGTGTATCAAGCTTGAGAAGAGCGACACATCAAGAAGCTTCAATGGAAGATGACGACGTAGCATCAGAACAAGGTAGGTCATCTTCCTTTCTTTGAATTTCATTTACTATCTAGGAAGGTAGATGTTAGTATGTTCATGTAGTTTCTAGACCCACCCTAGGTCTAGAGGGATCACCTCTATCTGCAGAGGGGATTTGCCTGGACAACACCCTCTCTGATTGATCTGGGAATATTTTCCTTTGCGAGTAGTGCTTTTGGTCTGATTAGGGAGTCATTCACTCTATGTGAATGCACAAAATACACTTTTCACACAATAGCATCTTAATCAGCAGAGGAAATTTCGTAAGAATTTACCCCTCAATCCTTTGAAAAATATCCTTTCAACTTCAGAATATGACACAAACTGATCTACTACAAATTTTGTCACAAACCCACCCAAGATGTTGTCAACCCAGTGATCTACATTCCGAGTGATGGAATTATCAGTATTTTCCAAATTTTGGATCAAGATAGGGGTCCACTGTGTGACCTTATCTTCCTTCCAGCAGGATTGGAATTATGCTAATCTTAACAACCACTCCTGCAATTCATGCGCAAAGGTCACGAAGAAGATCTCATGTACCTCTGTGAAAATATACTTGTTCTTCCACTCTTCAGTAGACAACTTATTACTTCTGTTTTTTTTTAGGGAAAATTCTTGAATCTATTTTTCAAACCAATCCTCTAGTCCAGGCTTTAATGGCTGCCACTGGCCTTTCCACATCACCCAACCTCTCTCAAAATTATCCCGATCGCGGAAACAGAACCATTTTTTGGATTGAGGGGTCCTAATCTAGGTTCGAAGTTGAGGTTAACCAACAAAACCCTCTTACTATTTTCCCTTTCGGTAGTGACCTGATTGCACAAGTCAAAGTCTTACCCGAAGCAGTATGGGGGGGTCTTGGAACCAAGTTTCCGCACCCTGAGAAAGAATTAAGTGATGTGGGTTCCTTTAGATATAAACAATCATAAACATACCTATGCAATGGAGGCCCTAACCAGGAAACCCTTAATAGATAGATTCAGGTCAATTACACAGAATATCTTGTGTGCAGGCCTACAAAGTTCTTAATCCACATAATAACCCTTAACACAATCACAATAAATCCCAATCATACTCGATCCATTCAATAATCATTCATATAAATTCAGAGATAGTTGCACAATCGATAGACAGCACAATAATCGAAAATATTATGCAGAAATGATCACTAAACAACAAATGCATTTTAGATTTAGATATCAGCAACAAAATTCCTTTATTCGTAAATAGTTCCAATCTTCCTTATACAACCTTTAGTTCACCTCTGCACACAACCAATAGGGTCTGCACACAACAGGACTAAGGTATCCACGCACATAACCAGCAAGAGCCTTTTACCAAGACCAATCCATACAGAATATCAAAACACAACCAGATGTATCATGAAACATTCATTCTTATCCAAAAATTACCTTATTTGACTCGATCTAGACTCCTATTTATATCTTTAGCCTACACGCATTTGTGGTCCACAACCCGTGGTTTGCGGCCCCTAATTATACCCTTTTTACCCATTACAACTCATGAGGGGCTTTGACCCACCCCAAAGCCCCTTGACTTGTGTTGCGCACGACTAAAATTACAAAATATTTACAAAAATATATCAAAATAGTCTTCAAAGCTCAGACTTAGGGGAACCCGCTCCAACACTCCTCCAACAACTTTTGAATGGGCCTAGTATCTTTAGGTTGACTGGAATGCTGAATTAATATATCTTCTAGTTATTTTATTCAATTTTTTTTCATCCTTAGAGCCACTCGCACCACATGCAACTGATTAGAAAGTTTTTTGAACATTTCTTTCATTTTTCTATTTCCTACAGTTGAGTCAAGCAATCTCTAGGGCACAATTTCTCCTACTTTTTGGTGAAGGTTAATAACATCCATATTCGAAATTTTCCATGAGTTAATATCTAGGGAAGAATTCAGGCATCCCAACACCTCTTGATTTTCCCCAATTTCTGGTTGGACATTTAAGTAGGAGGGGTTTCCGTAGTGCATTATATTAGATATCATTTTTTGGGATTCAATTGATTTAAGTAATTCATTCATCTATGACCATTTCCATGGGAGGTAGTCATACCTGACTAATTTCTCATGATTTTTGAATATTCCACTTAGCACTCATTGCATTGGGTGATGCTCGCAGGGGTGAAGAAGTGGGATCGAAACTAGTGAAATGAATCACATAGCGTCAACCATCACTTCTGGGGCTTGCACCGGGTAACCAGAACTTTCCAGAAGGTCACCCATCCCATAACTAATCTGGCTCAAGCACGCCTAAACCATAAATTCTAGTTGGACAACTGTAAGATTCAAGACATTTGTTTCAACGTCAGTGGCTGAAATAAATCGGGGTCCACCGGTATAAATTATGTCAAGTGCTTGAACCTCTGTTGATTGAGATTGTTCTGATATAAATCCAACTTTGCACCAAATTCCATTATTTTTTTCTCTTCTGTAAAGTTTTGTTAAATGTTAAGGTCTTGTTCCCCTTAATCTCTCGGCCTTATGCCATTGATAGCTTGTTGGATTTCCTTATCCAATTGCTCTACCTCTCGTTCAAACATCTTGGTATCAATATAATATTACTTTGCCTTTACCCATTGTGATACTTCATACAAGGTTAAAATCTCTGACTTTATTTTCATTACAGGGGCTAGAGAGGCAGGGGCTACTAGTTCCGTACTGATCTCCTCCATCTGCAATTTAGTAAAACTTGGAACAATGTGAGATGATCCTTCGTCTTCTATAGGTGCAGGTGATACTTACCATGCAGTATCATCCATCAGTAATATAACATTCACCAAATTTTCCATTTTGGGATTGCTTACATGAATATAATTTGAAAACCCTTCCTGTTTCTTTAATCTCGAGATGATTTGCAAAGGATCATAATGCCAGGTATTGTCCTGCGGAAGTCCAAAAGACAACATTTTCCTTTCCAAGGCATACAAGAATTTTTATTTTTAGCAATTAGGGGTGAAATAGCATATGGATAACTAAATAATAACCCATTTTTCTTAGATAAAAAATGAAATTCATTCACCAAAATATTTTTCCTAAGAATTTCATAAAAAAATAATAAGGGTGAAACGTAATTAGGTAGTTGAAATGGATGCTTTTCAAAACCATATAAACGAATCACAGTAAATTTAGGGTATAAAAACCAAATCCATATACTTTACTATTTAGTAAGCCTTGATGTTATTCTTTGTTCCTCTAAAATCCTATTTACCTCTGCTTCTATTAATTTAACTTTCAGAGGATACACAAAGCAATCCATATATTGGGAGTACGAATTAGGAATATGATGAGGATAAACTACTTCAGCCCATATGTAAAATTCCCTTTCTTTATTATTAACATCTGTAACGCTCATGAGGATCTTGGTAGATAGAAAATAAGAGGGTAATTGAACAAGACTAGATGGATTAAATATGTATAGTGGCGGCAGGAACTAAATGGGATAGCGGTAGACAAGTCAACCATGAGGGCTTGGGTTACATATTTAGGAAAATGAATTGTCTGACATTTTGGTTGAAGCATGACGAGTCATATCACTAGGAAGATCGTCCCGTCCATCCTTGTATTATCTGGTAACCCAAAGATAATGGAAAAAAGTCAAGTAAACATTTGAAAGAAGGATTTAAGCGATTTTGTATGTATGGGGAATTGCAATTTTAGGTTAGGATCAGGACTTTCGAACAAGGTTTTCATAAATTCCAATTTATCATCTTCTGCCCAAGTAATAAATTATTGGTCTAACCCCTTATCGTTTATATCAATCCCTTGAGTAGGAATGCCTAAAATTTTGGAAATTATTCATTCGTCTAATTTCACGAAAAAAATTGTGGATAGACTAAAATAAGAAGGCTTGTTGTTTGAGATCATAATGTCCGACGGGTAGAAAAATGGATTCAAGGTCAAAATGGATAGGAGGAAGGTTGGCATCCAATACTCCAAACTTCAATAGGAATATATCGTCGTTTGATAGACTGGTGGAAGGGGTTAAAATCATTTTAAGATTTAAAATGTTTGTAAGACAAAATTAAGTGTCTCAAACCCTGGCTAGCTTGTTTATGAGAGCTTCTTTAACTGACGAATCATTCATTTTGAATTTTTGCAAATAACTTAGCAGCCTGGTGAAAAAAACAAGCGATAGGAACTTATCAATTTTATGAAAGAAAAATCTACATGTTTCACTTGCTTAGAGGTTGGCTTCTACCATGGATAGGCTCCCAGAGTGACATACAGGAAAAAAAAAATGAATGAATCATAAAAGGTTAGTGGTATTAAGGTTAAATTGGAGTGACGAGGATAATTAATGCAACATATAACTATCAAGCGATGATTGGAGGACTCGTCGACCAAGAAGATGGGTCACACCCATCGGGTATAGGCATGTGGTTAAACTTTGAATAGGTAGGAACCTAAAAGCCATTGATGATCGAGAAATCATATGGCTAGGATGACATTCGGTCGGCGGAAACATTATGTGTCATGCATATTCCAACCCGATGGGAATCAGGAATTGTTGGATCAGTTGAATCTTGACAGTTCATATCTATAGGGAAGAAGGTTTGCCTCTAAATTTTGCACACATTTGGTTGGGATGAGGAGGATCAGGGATGAAATCAAGCATCGAATGGTCGAGGGAACATAGATTTAAGCAGATCTTATGATTTTTTGGCGATTACGATAAAGTTAAAAGTTGGGCATCAATCAATCCAATGGGACCATTTCCACTGCTAATTTAAAAAATGAGTGAACCAACCACCCAGATTTATGAATGTGATGCCATATACCCCAATCAGCTTAAAATTTATGATTTAGTTGGTTAAGTTCAAAATTACGCCTTAGAGAGATCGGATGGGGGTTAATTTTTAACGCACTCTAAGGAGTTACTTTCCCCAATTCTCTGTGGGGAACCCTGTTCTGCTCATACACTGTTTTTTTGCAGGATTCTTCCCATAAAAATTTGGGCATGTCTTGGTCATATATAATTTATCCTGCAACTTCTATAATGGTCTTTTTCTTCTTATCTACAACTCCATTCTTCTCTGGATTGTAGGTAGTTTTCCATTCTCTCTTGATGCCCTCCTTTGCGTAGAAACTGGTGAAGTCTTTATCCATATACTCTCCACCATTATTTGATCACAACTTCTTAATCTTCTTTCTGGTTGAATTTTCTACCAATGCCTTGAATTCTTTGAAACGTTCAAAGACTTCATCTTTGGTTTTGAGAAATTAGATCCAAGTCTTCCTATAATGGTCATCAATGAAGGTAGAAAAATAAATTGCACCACTGAGAGTGGTCGTGGACATTGGACTACAAATATTTGAGTGTATCAACTCCAATACACTCTTGGCCCTACTGTTGCGTCTTGAAAATGTTGCTTTGGGATACTTTCCTACTATGCATCCCCTGTAGACCTCACCTTTCCTTGTATTGAGTTATGGAGCTACTATGACAGTCTTCTTAATAATCTTCAAGGCTCCATGATTTAAGTTCCCCATCCTACGGTGCCATAATTCATTTAGATCCCTTTCGTCTGTACTATCGATCAAAGCCACTAGGGATTCAAGCTAAATCTTATAAATTTTATGCCTCCTTACTCAAATTTGTAACTTCTTTTTCTAGCTAGGATGTTTGACATAAAATTTATTTCCAATAAAGTCTACATCATAACCCTTGTTCTAGAGCTGAGACATTGAGAGAAGATTCATCCCCAGCCCTCGTACATGTAGAACATTTGTGGCTCGAATCTTGTTGTAGCTTCTGTTTGAAATATTATGGTACCTCATCCAATGGGAGTACACTTGGCCTTGTTTCCCATTGTAATATGGAAATTCATCTTCTCTTCTTGATAGCTCAAGAAAAATTCTAGAACTCTCATCATATGGTAAAATGATCCATTGTCAATATACCAAACACCTAGAGGGGTTGTGCTTGACACACAAGCGAAATCCTCCTCTAGTCTGGATGTCAGTATAGTAATGTCATGTTCCCTTTGTTTTTCTAAGTGCTCTGGAGGACTATGTGAGTCCTTATGACTGAGTGGGCCCTTCTAAAAGTTAGATCTTTGGTCCATGGAAGATCCTCCCTTTATGTCTTTAGCCTTGAGCTCTGATACTGTGTGAAATTTTCAATCTAAAAATTATTACTCTAGTAATTGATTTACAGTGTGTTCTGGGGCCTATTCGCCATATCAACATCGGTGACAGTGTTGTGGTGGCTAATAAATCTAACCTCAAAATCTGATTATTACAATGATTTGTCTAAAGGTGTAGTGGATGCCATCATAGATGAACGCCCATACATGCAATCCCTATTGGCCAACCATTGCAATGAACTCACCTTGGCTGGCCACCCGTTCACTAATCTAAACTGGGGATTGTGGTTAATATCTATATCTATGTAATTTCATTTTAATTTCCCAAAACATTAACGGAAATTTTGGGTGGTTTTTCATCTTTTGAATAGGCTTTTTACCCAATCCTTCCTCAACTAGCAACGAAAATCTCTAGCAGAATACTGCAGTTAACGGAGAGTGGGAAATTGTACACAATTCAAAAGGATTGGTTGCCTAAATATGAGAGTTATTTTTGTAACCCATGTATGTCATATTCCAATTAACTTCACGTTCACAAACTTCACATTTGACAGTTCTGGGGCCTATTCGCCATAATACAATCACTGTCACCGATGTTGATATGGCGAATAGGCCCCAGAACTGCCGAATGTGAAGTTTGTGAACGTGAAGTTCATTGGAATCTGACATACATTGGTTACAAAAATAACTCTCATATTCAGGCAACCAATCCTTTTGAATTGTGTACAATTTCCCACTCTCCGTTAATTGCAGTATTCTACTAGAGATCTTCGTTGCTAGTTGAGGAAGGATTGGGTCAAAAGCCTATTCAAAAGATGAAAAACCACCCAAAATTTCCGTTAATTTTTTGGGAAATTAAAATGAAATTACATAGATATAGATATTAACCACAATCCCCAGTTTAGATTAGTGAACGGGTGGCCAGCCAAGGTGAGTTCACTGCAATGGTTGGCCTATAGGGATTGCATGTATGGGCGTTCATCTATGATGGCATCCACTACACCTTTAGACAAATCATTGTAATAATCAGCTTTCGAGGTTAGATTTATTAGCCTCTTTTCACTTATTTCCAACTTGTTGTCAATCTATCTCGGATGAAGGAGTCATTCCAATACCTTTTTTTTTTTTCCTACCTTGCACCATACTTTGGATGTCCTTAAGGGTTGGCTCTAATCATGAGGCTATCAGAATAGATGAGAAATTTGCAATATAACATGAATATAAAATTCCCATAACAACAAGGCAGGCTACAACAACTGTGAGCCCCATAACACTTCTACTTATATCTAAATTATTCAACATGGGGATAAAGCACATTAGCTGGTTTGAAATGTTGACCTAATCCGAATGATGTGATTAATCCGAAATAAATTTATCAACATGGGGATCATTATAAGATTTTGGTTATTTTAATTACAAAACACAAATTGTGGTATTACAGAAGAATTAAACTTACCAAGATTAAGGAACCATGTCGAAACAATGTACATTAGGGGAATTTTGAGGTCTAAAATGGACCTTCTAAGGAAATAATAAAATAATAGCTAAACCAATAAAATAATATTTATGAATTTTAATTCACTTTTTGCATCAAAATCCATGCAACCATGATTAAATTCAATTCAAAATTTGTACCAAAATAAAATTAATAAAAAAATTGTATTGATGTGACTATAAACAAGAATAAGCTTTTCAAGAAAAATTCATTATAATTGAACAACTAATGCATTTGTCCTTTATACTTAAATAACTTAAAATAAAATATAAATATAAATTCATAAATCTTAATTATATAATATACTATTAATAAAAATTTATATTATTTAAATTATATAATAACATGTAATTAATATACTATATATAACATGTAACATGTAAGGATATGCATTGTTTCTTTCAAAAATATGAAATGACAATAATAATATTTTATTCAAAAAGTATGAAATGACATTTATTATGAGTACCTTACTTTATGACTTTAAAAGTACTTAGAGCACTACCATGGATATGCATTATTTCTTTCAAAAAATATGAAATGACATTAATAATATTTTATTCAAAATATATGAAATGAAATTGATTATGAGTATTTTACTTTATGACTTTAAAAGTACTTAGAACACTACCATGGTTAACCATAAGTTTTTATCCGCCATTGATAATGTGACAAGTAAGTATATTTAACTCAAGCAATGCCACCTCAACCATTAAGGATGATGTCATCCCCTAAAATGTGATTGGTTCTCATAAAGTGAATTTTTATTGTACATTTTCCTTAGGAGGCCCATTTTAGACCTAAAAATTCCCCTAATGCTTGCACACAAACATATATGTATTATTAAGTATTGTTTCATACAATGGATTTTCCAAGCAGTTGGGTGTCTGTATGTTCAACCTATTAAGGCACTTGAATAGAGAATGCCCAAAGATGTTTCTTACATTAATTTTTTCCCAAATCGGCTGTTAGATCTCCTCCCTTTGACGAGTGGATTCTTTGGGTTCTCTAAAAGATAGACCGCCAAGACCCCGCAAATGAAGAAAGAAACTATTAGTAGCCACATTTGATTGCTGAAAGGCTTCATTAATATCAGCGCAGAATGAATCAAGCTTTCATCCTTTAGACGAACTACTTCCACTAGGATTGAGTCTAAGAAAGGTTGTGTAAACTCTACTTTTTGGGATTGGTTTTCTGTGATGGTTATGTCTCCTACAACTGCATCAATTTCCTAAAAACAAAGGCAACATGAAATGAGAAATATGATAAATAATAATTCTATTATCACAAAAAAAAATCATGAGCACACACATTGTATGTATACCTTGTCTACAATTAGCTGAACGAGTTCATCATAGCTCGACGAACACTTCCATTCCCAAATGTGATATATTCGACCATACAATTTAGTGGTTCAATTTCCTTTTCAAAATCTTTCATGCAGAATCCCATGGGGTTTGTTCCATTTTTCCCAGCTGAAACGAACTCTCTAAAGTATCTCTTCCAAGGCACTCCCACTCTCAATTTTGTGGGACATGGGGAGGAAGATGATGTTGTGTGATTTTCTAGGGCATGGAAGAGGTATTCTTAACACTTTTGGTTGGAAACCTATTAATGATATATGTTGCACAAGTGAAAAATTCAGCCCAATAATCATTTGGAGAATTCTTTCCCTCGAAAACTTCAGCCCAATAATAATTTGGAGAATTATTTCCCTTCAACATACTCCTTTCCATTTCAATTATGGTCCCATTTTTTATTTTTACGACACCATTTTGCTGAGGTGTATACCTTGTTGTAAATTTCTTGTGAATTCCATGCTCCCTGTAGAAA
This sequence comes from Pinus albicaulis, assembly GCA_034641835.2. Lineage (NCBI taxonomy): Eukaryota > Viridiplantae > Streptophyta > Pinopsida > Pinales > Pinaceae > Pinus > Pinus albicaulis. Next base: position 1,616,793,840 of record CM076581.1, read on the forward strand.
TGTAGGAAGTCATTTGAGATTTATTCACTGCCTCTGTCAGTCCTCAAAAATTTGATGCAGTTTGTTATCACAAAATTGGACCTGATAGGCTACTAATCAAATCAATCTCGTGTAACTATTTCAAACCAATATTTTGATTGAGGCTTAGCCTCCTCAAGCTAAGAGGGCTCTCTCAAGGGTTACTGATTTGGATAAATGTATATATGGCTAACTCTATGTGGGGTAATCAACATATAAATGATAGATGTAGGTTGTAAATCACATCAGCAAGTACACATTGGGCTTATGGAGTCAAAATAGTTTCCGTAAACCAATAAATCTGTTGATCAGCAGTTGTCATTGATGTCAACCCAAGCAGCACCAGGGGCTAAACCAATTTTGAATGGAAATTTTGACCTACCAAATTAATATATTCTGGGTCAATAATGCTTTTGATGGTTTCTACTTCTCGATATGTTTTCGTTGATATATGGCACGCCATGTAATTCTTCACGGTTTGAGAGATATTCATGTTTGAAGTTTGTACCCCAGTTAGTGGGCTAAAACCCCATGGGGTTGGGGCATGGGTCATTGAAAAGTCATAATTAATATTTTTTAAGCTCCTAAAATCCCTCCCACGTTCACTTGTTTAAGCCCCTCTCAATTTAAGCATTCATATATATTGTGATCTTCATTTCCTCCTTAGGCAAGGGATTCGGCCATCTGAAACAGGTCATCGTGGCATTTTCGCTCTAAATTTTTTTCGACAAAGGCTCAGAAGCTGAAAGTTTTATGAGGAGAAGCCGAAATCCTAAGGAAGCTACAGTAAAAATTTCAAATCAAGTTACCCAATGTTTTTGGAGATATGATCTGTGGAAGTAAGGGTTTTTGTAGGCTCCTGAAATTCATCTCAAAGAAGTGACCTTGGTAAAATCGTCATAACTCTCTCTTGGAGTATCGGATTGGAATTCCATAAAATGTGACAGATAGTTCACAATATTTAGTTTTTTCTCTATGAATTTCAGAGGCAAATGAAGAAACAGTGATACGTGGCATGTCGTACAAGTGCGCTCTGCCGAAATAGTCCATAATTAGGGCAGTGTGAGAAATTGGGTATAGATCTCTCTTGAAGAATCCAAATTGGGTCAGACCTATGGCATTGGAAAGATCACTCAGAGAACTACTACAGGACTAAAAATCAGATATTGAAGATCTGAAATAACAGAGATACACCAGATTCAATATCGAGCTCCTAGAAGGAAAAAAAAAGCTAGATCATGTGTTGTCAAGGGTTGCAAAGGACTAGACTTTCTAATTCAGAAAAGAAAAGCAAGGTGTAGCAGAGGGTAGCATGACAAGAGCAGCATCCAAGGTGCATAATAGTAGCAAGAATTTCATCATATGAAGTCTTCAAGTGGGCAGCACTGCATACAATCATTGTATAGGTATCATTGTACCTAGTCATTGTAAATACATTATTGTACAAATTGTACTAGTATCTATCTGCCAAGGGTTGAAGAGGCAGCATTGGGAGGTCTAGGATCATCATTAGGTGTTTGTGTCAAAGTTGGGGTTATGGTCTAGTATATCTTCTTCTTCTACATCATTCTATATCATTGTAAAGTGGACCATTTTCCCTAGTACGAGAGTCCATTCATTTTTTATTCTTCTATAGGGTGGTAGGGTGGTGCTAGGGTGAGTTGTAGCTCATTGGGTGTTGGGGCATCTGTTCAGTTGACTACTGAAGAATCTTGGGCATTGGAGCATCCATCCAGTGGGAGCTGGAGAAGAATGCTTTTCTAGATTCTAGGAAGTTGGAGCTTTATTTTCAATTGGAGTTGAATATTAAAGAATTATTAGAAAAGCATTACGTGGTTTTTGTCCCGGAGTGGGTTTCCACCTTAAAAACTGTGTGCATTTGTGTCCCTCTTGTTTGCTGCTATCATTGTACAAACACTGATAATAATTGAAGATTAACTAATGCTATAATTGAAAGAAATACTGATTCACCCCCCCTCTCAGTATTTCCAACAATTGGTATCAGAGCTTGGTTCCTTCAATAGCAGTTTAACAGCTGGAAGGAGGTCATGGAGCATACCAAGAATGGTGTACCTCTATTAAATGAAAATAATTATGCACTTTGGAAAGGAAGAATGGAGGTCTATCTCTTGGCGCAAGGTTACGAAGTATGGGACACTGTTCAAAATGGATTTACATCAATTGCGGATGAACAAGGTAAGAAGAATTTGGTAAATGATGCAAAAGCAAAGAATATTATTATCAGTGGACTTATTGAATCTACTTATCATAAGGTGTTGGGTTGTAAAACTGCCAAAAATGTATGGGAAAAGCTTGAGAATATATATGCAGGTGACTCAAATGTCAAAGAAGCAAAGCTTCAAATATATAGAGCAAAATTTGAGCAACTCAGAATGAAAGAAGATTGCAACATTGCTGCATACTTTCAATACGTTGATGAAATAACCAATACTTTGGAAGGATTGGGAGAGCCAATTGACGAGAAGACTATTATACAGAAGATTATTAGAACGTTACCAGGGAGATTCAACCCAAAGGTATCGGTCTTAGAATACAGTGCAAATATGGACAAACTCATCAAAGAGGAATTACATGGAGTTCTCATAGCATACGAAATGAGACCTGATGAAGAAGAGGGTACTTCACATCTAGAAACTGCGTTCGTTGCGTCTAAGAAAACCAATAAGGATAAACAACCTTCAATTGAAAAGACATGCACCTGCAAGTGTGAAGAAAAGGGAGATGATGAAGAAGGTCTTTCAGATGAAGAATATGCTTACTTCACGAGAAAACTACAAATTGGTAAGGGACATTTCAAAGGTAAACTTCCATTGATATGTTTTAGCTGTAATGAGGTTGGGCATTTTGCAGCAAAATGTCCAAACAAAAGTAATGGCAACTCAAAAAGAAAGAAAGGCTTTAAGAAATTCAACAAGCAAGGATCCAAAAGGAACTTTCTCTCTAAAGAAGATATCTCATCATTCGATGAAGACAATGATAGTGAAGAAGAAGCCAATGAGAGAGTATTGTTTATGGCTAAGCACAATAAACACAAGCTCAATAAGCAAGAGGTATCAAACAACGAAGAAGAAGGATGGACCATAGACGAATTTTATGAGGAAGCAATCAAGCTTATAAAAGATCTCAAGGTGGAGAAGATCCATTCCAAAACTCTTGAAGAAAAAGTTCAAGGTCTCAAAATTGAAGTTGAAGAACACAAATGAATTGAAGAGTCACTTCAAAAGAAGTTGGAAGAAGGGAACCAAGAAAGGGAAGAATTAGAAGCCGAAGTAGTCTCGCTGCATGAGGAAGTGAAGAAAGGAAAAACTATCCAAAACTATGCCAACAGCTAAAGGGCATTGGAAGAACTCATCAACAATCAACAATCTTACAATGACAAAACTGGCATCGGTTACAAAGAAGAAGAAGCAGTACCTTCTACAACAAAATACAATGAACCTATGAGATCTGACATGCATGTAGACTTCATTGGACAAGATTCGCAAGAACAACCTCGGAAGAAAATTCCTAGACGAAAATTTCCATCCAGGTACCAATATATTTTTTATGGCTACTATTATTCATGTGGAAAATTTGGTCATAAAGCTGTAGAATGTCGCACGTACCCTAGGAACGAATACAATTCTAGGAGATCTGTCAAATATGAACCTCCCAGGGCTCAGCAAAACATCAATAGATTTGAACATTTAAGAAATAATATTGAATGTTACAAATGTCAAAACTTTGGACACATAGCCAAAGACTGCAGACTTGAAAATCCTCCAGAAGAATCTTCGAAACCAAAGAATGAATGAACATGGAAGAAGAAGAATGATAATTGTGCTCTCGCTCTCAAGGCTCAAAATAACAAAGATGTGTGGTCTGTTGATAGTGGTTGCTTAATGCATATGACTGGAGATAGAAATAAATTTGTATCTATGAAAGAGAAGAAGGATGGAATCATGTCCTTTGGAAATGATGGATCTTCAAATGTTATAGGATCAGGTACTGTCACTCTCGGAAGGAAAGATTCTCTAGCCAATAATGTTCTACTGGTTGAAAACATGAATCACAATCTACTCAGTGTTGGACAAATGTGTGATCAAGGACACACAATACTATTCAACTCCACAAAATGTGAAATCAGGAAAGGCGTGTATGGTGAAATTGTGGCTACAACAACTCGAGTTCCAAACGACATATATGTTCTGGATGAAGCAACTACAGCATGTCTAATAGCTAAAGAGAATGATACAATAATTGGTAGCAACGATGATCGACTAAGTAAGAATTTTGATACAAAAGTGCAAAGTGATTTCAAGATGTCTTTACTTGGTTGCAAATTGAGCATAGACGACTCATCTAAGGATGTGGATCAAAGGTTGTACAGATCTATGATTAGTAGTCTTCTATATGTAATAGCCTCCCGACTAGATGTTATGCAAGCAGTTGGACAAGTAGCAAGATTCCAAACGACACCAAAATAATATGAAATTGAATTACCGCCTGACATTGGAATATCTTAGCCGAAGCTTGGGATTCTCCAATTTCTCATTGGGTCCTGCACCCGAGGAATATGAGGTGGAAGTGTGTCTGGTGCGGACGGATATTGTGTCGGAGAGAGAGTGGGGAAGTGTGTGTGTGAGGTCTACGGGATGGTTGTGTTTCAGGGGGAGTTACCCTTTTCCATTGATGTCAAAGGGGGAGAGAATGTTGTAGGAAGAGGTGTCATGATCGCAGGGGGAGTACTTATGTTGCCATCAATGCCAAAGGGGGAGATTGTTGATCAATGGTTGTCATTGATGTCAACCCAAGTAGCACCAGGGGCTAACCCAATATTGAATGGGAAGTTTGACCTACCAAATTAATATATTCTGGGTCAATAATGATTTTGATGGTTTCTACTTCTCGAAATTTTTTCGTTGATATATGGCACACCATGTAATTCTTCACGGTTTGAGAGATATTCATGTTTGAAGTTTGTACCCTAGTTAGTGGGCTAAAACCCCATGGGGTTGGGGCATGGGTCATTGAAAAGTCATAATTAATATTTTATAAGCTCCTAAAATCCCTCCCACGTTCACTTGTTGAAGTCCCTCTCAACTTAAGCATTCATATACATTGTGATCTTCATTTCCTCCTTAGGCAAGGGATTCGCCCATCTGAAATAGGTCATCGTGGAATTTTCGCTCTAACTTTTTTTATATGAACGCTGAGAAGCTGAAATTTTTATGAGGTGAAGCCAAAATCCTAAGGAAACTGCAGAAAAAATTTCAGATCAAGTTGCACAATATTTGTGGAGATATTATCTGTGGAAGTAAGGGTTTTTGCAGGCTCCTGAAATTCATCTAAAAGAAGTGACCTTGGTAAAATCATCATAATTCTCTCTCTGAGTATCGGATTGGAATTCCATAAGAAGTGACAGATAGAAAATAGTCTGTAGTTTTCTCTCTATCAATTTTAGAGGCAAGTGAAGAAACAGTGACACGTGGCATGTCGGACAAGTGCGCTCTGCCGAAACAGTCCATAATTAGGGTAGTGTGAGAAATTGGGTATAACTCTCTCTTGAAGAATCCAAATTGGGTCAGAACTATGGAATTGGAAAGATGACTCAGAGGACTACTATAAGACTAAAAATTAGATATTGAAGATCTGAAATAATAGAGATACACCAGATTCAATATCGAGCTCCTAGAAGGAAAAAAAAAGCTAGATCATGTGTTGTCAAGGGTTGCAAAGGACCAGACTTTCTATGGCAAAAAAGAAAAGCAAGGTGCAGCAGAGGGTAGCATGACAAGAGCAGCATCCAAGGTGCATAACAGCAGCAAGAAGTTCATCATATGAAGTCTTCACGTGGGCAGCACTGCATGAAATCATTGTAAAGGTATCATTGTACCTAGTCATTGTAAATACATTATTGTACAAATTGTACTAGTATCTATCTGCCAAGGGTTGAAGAGGCAGCGTTGGGAGGTCTAGGATCATCATTAGGTGTTTGTGTCAAAGTTGGGGTTATGGTCTAGTATATATTCTTCTTCTACATCATTCTATATCATTGTAAAGTGGACCATTTTCCCTGGTACGAGAGTCCATTCATTTTTTATTCTTCTATAGGGTGGTAGGGTGGTGTTAGGGTGAGTTGGAGCTCATTGGGTGTTAGGGCATCTGTTCAGTTGATTACTGAAGAATCTCGAGCGTTGGAGCGTCCATCCAGTGGGAGCTGGAGAAGAAAGCTTTTCTAGATTCTAGGAAGTTGGAGCTTTATTTTCAATTGGAGTTGAAAAGAATTATTAGAGAAGCATTAGGTGGTTTTTTTCCCAGAGTGGGTTTCCACCTTAAAAACTGTGTGCATTTGTGTTCCTCTTGTTTGCTGCTATCATTGTACAAACACTGATAATAATTGAAGATTAACTAATTATCTAATTGAAAGAAATACTGATTCACCCCCCCTCTTAATATTTCCAATAGTATCTACTTAACATGGAAGTTGAGGCATATCAGAGTTCTAGTCAAGAGATAAACACATGTGAAACTATAAAAAACACAGTCAGTTTGTTTATATAGGAAGTCAGAGCATCAAGGATGAATTCTAAGTAACATAGACAAACACCACTGCAATAGGATAATAAAAAGATGCAATTAGAACAAGAACACACTAGAACTCCCTCTGAATCTCAAGTTGGCTAAGTAGAAATTTTTGTATTAGCTGGAAACCAATCAATTACAATAAGCATAGTCTTTTGCTAAAAATGTCCAATAACCCCTCACTAATTCAACTTCTTGGTCTTTAATATACTTTTACAACATGAGATGATCTCATCTTCTGCTATATATTTCGAATTCCTAACTCTTGACACCTTGCATAACCATATTACATGGGATTTATTACAAAAAGACAACTAATCTACTAAATAGTCCTATTACAAATAGGATTCAAACTCTTAATCACTTATCTATAACAAACTTATCTTAATTAAAGTACATCATTTGCCAAGTATATTAGCAAATGGTCAAATCAAGATGATAGTCTTCAAATCTTTATGACCATAATGCTGACCTCCATCAAAGTAGGAAACAGTCCCCTGTTTTCTAGGCATAGGGTCCTTTGCACTCTTGAGACATTCTGACCATCATGAACTCATTATTTCAAGGTCCTTTGTTGTTAGAAGCTGAAGTAACACCTGCCAAAAATCTTCCCTAAGATCCTGTTGTCCAAAAACATCTTCAAACTGTTCAAAATGAGTTGTAATAGACTGCGCTACGAAAACAACCCAGTTTTGTAGCGCTGCTCCTTTACCCTTTTCCTTCAAAATCTTGACCTCTTTTCTCCAAAACTAACTTAATTATCTTTAAATACATCCTCCTCAGCATTTTGAGTTCTTGATTCATGTTTTACCCCTCAAAATTTGATAAAAAATGGCAAGAAAAGATGCTACAATAGTTTCATATCGCTTTTCTCCCTTTTTATACTATCTGCGCTACGAAACTGTTGAGTGAGCAGTTTTGTCCAAAATTTTCCAAAATGAAAATTTAAAAATGTGCCAAAAGATCAAAATCATCCTGATTCCATCATATCAAAAAGTCATATGAACTGAAAACACAGTCATTTCAACCTTCATGAGGTCCCTTCTTCATTTTTACTTGATTTAGCTTTTGACTCTTCAATGATTGTCATTTTAACACCTCTGCTTTTTAACTCATCATGAATCAATTTCATATGATGCTCCAAGTCTTCCACTTGACCTTTGAGTCTTATGTTATTAGCTCTCAAGTGAGTATTTATTACTCTGACAAATTTGGCTTCCTCGATGGCTAGAACTGTCCACTTGAAAAGATGTTCTGCACTACTTGGAGTTTCATAGAGAGAACCTGTTTGTCCTTCCCATAGTGCTTTCATTATTTTAAACTCTTCTTTCTCAACATTGTGCTTTCTGTCCCTCTTTCTCATCACAATAATTTTTTGGTTTACCAACCTCAATTTCTCTTCAAGATGTTGAAGCTCTATTTTACTTGTCACTTCTTCTTTTCCCTTATTTGTTCTGCTGGCTGTATGTTTCAATGTAGGTGATGATAGATCAAAAAATTATTCAGGGCATTTAGCTGTCTCAATATGTTCTTGAACTTCCTTGTTGCCTTCCTTGAGTTTCTTATGATGCCTAGTTATAGGTTTTCTTGCTTGAAAGATGAAAGCTGCATCTTCCCCCTCAAACTGAAGCTTCTTTGTAGACTTAGCCTTTTTATGTTTATGTTCATCTTTTCCAATGAACTCAGCTTGAACAATGGGTGTCTCCTCTATGTCAATAGCATGAAGGATGTCATCTAAATTTCCCTTTATCATTGGGTTGTCCTCTGTAACTGAAACAATTGTCTTTCCTTTTGATGCCACTGCTTGGCTTCTTGTCACTTTTTTGATTTTTTGCTTGCTGACAACTTGTGTCTGTTTTGCCTCATTGAAAATATTTGATCTCTGTTTTGTAGGTGATGGAGTTTGTGTATCAAGCACTTGTGTCTATTCTCTCTATTGGGTTGCGAAATGGGTATGTATTTGCTAGTAAGTTCATCCTTTTTATCCTTAATTCTTATCTTTTTCATGTCTTAATGTGCTAATCTATTAAGGAACTATGGTGAGAAATGAGGAATGATTGTAGTTGTGATTTAACTAACTTTTACCCTTCTTCATGCAGGAAAATGGACAAGGAACGATTGTTATTCCCTGCTTTTGTTGCAGCCAAATCTGACAAGCAAAGAAAGGAATGAATCGGTTGCGGACAAGGCTAAGAATGAATCAATGAGATTAGCGCAAAATAGAGGAAGATGTCTTAAATATGGAAATTGGTTGTGAATCCCTCAGGATCTCCCAATCCTGAGGGATCGCATTTACTATTTACTTTTTATCCTTTCTGACTATAAAAGGAAACGATTGTAGGAAGACAGGGACGCCTGTTTTTTTTCCAAATTGTAAGCGTAATTGTAGACCGTATAGTTGAAGAACGAAATTACATTGTAATGTGACTCGATTTCGATGATTAATTGAAGTTGATGTTTTCATTCGCATCATCTGAAGTAATGTAGTAGTGTCTGCTGGTGGCTAAGGGCCCGACTTCCAGTGGAATTCATTGCTTCATCTGTGTCATACATTTCCAATTATCGCAAGTGTGATGGTTTGATAGTATTATTGCTTTCTGTGATTTTATCTCCTTGCTGTTCATTATTTTCCTGTGTTAACCAAATAGCTCTGTTTTATATAATTTACAGTATTGTTATTTATTTAGTTTACTTCCGCTTTCAGATTGAGTTGCTTAGATAATTGTTCTGCTCAATGTGATCAAATGTAACGAGTATTAACTACTGCTGTTAGGCTCTCAGATTGATAAGATCGTTGTATTATTGAAGAATGCATTTGATTTAGATTTAATCAGTTTCGAAGAGAAGAGTTATCACTATTGTACTCTCAACTGATACTTGAATCGCATATTGCTATTACGTGAATTGCTGTAGGATTTTATTTCATTAGAGGATTGAGTTTTCATTTAATTGCAATTAGAATTTACTTGTTGCATCCGTTTACTCTTGTATTAAAAAATATATACTGCAATCTGTGAAACATTACTCTCTAATGTAAATAGCAGCCACATACTGTGTACACTCTTGAAATAGAAAGACTTACCCAGATTGATAATTAATGTGAGGATAATTAGGAGTTTAAAAAGGCTCCTATTATCAACCAAAACTCTCCTTTTCTCAACTTGTTTCCTTGGCTTCAGTTTTGCAAATTCCTTTGGTTTTGCAACCATGAGTTGACTAGACTCTGCTGCTAGTTGTGATGGAGTTCCTCTAGTTTTAGGATTTCTAGCAGGAGTTAGGATTTCCAAATCAAAACCATTTGTGAACAAGAAATATGACCAATCCATACCTATCTTCTGAAGTTCATTCAAAATCAATAACTTCATCAAACCATGATGAAACAAGGATGTTTCACAACCTTCAGATTTGGCTTGTACTTTATCAACCATTTTTGCAAGACTCTTATGTAGATAAAAAGGCAAATTGAGTGAAATATTACCTAGTGAAATGCAGAAGTAGCTTGAAATGATATGTGTAAACATTATGATATCTTCCTTCACATGTAAAATACCTCTAAATGTTGAGCAGTAGCTTTGCATAAGTGTCTTTGATGCAGCTTCTAGGAATAGCATTATTGAGGTCCATATCTGCATACTCAGGTTTCATAAACTCTTTAAATTTCTCCATATCAAAATTGAAACCTTTAAACCAAGTTTCTTGACCTCTTGGTATCTCTGTGAAAGCAGCAATAATCTCTAGTGAAATTGACACAGTTAGCATGCCAACCTTAGTAGATGTTCCATTGAAGTTCAGGGAAAATTCCTTGGAAAATTGTGTGTGGCAACCCTGCAACGTTTCACAAAACGGAAGACAACCTACTATTCTAAACACTTCCACAACTGTTGGATATTCAATTAAGGCCTTCATATCCCCAGGCTCATATCTTAAGCAGTGTCCCCCTCTGTGGACTTTCTTTTCCTCTGCCATGTTTCTCAGAAAAAACTTATCAACCTCACATGATAAATTTAAATAGCCTCGCTTAATTGGTTTATATCAGCCTCGCTTGATTAGAATGAAGAAAACCTTTTTATGGAATAGCCATAGGTTTGGCTTTACACTTCATAGCTTAGACATTCGAATGGAGGCAAAGGAGATGAGAATGACCAATTAGGCAAGATTTTGAATTTGAAATGTCATCTCATAACTGAATTATGCCTCATTCATGCCCTATCATGACACTAGTAGAAAATGATGAAATTAGTGACTAGGTGACTAAAAAAGCTAGTCACTGCGATGACTAAAACGTGGGTAAGTACATTGAATCTCATCATTAACTAACTCATCATACCCCTAACCTACCATTTCCCAACGGATTCTGACATATTTAAGCTTAAATGACAAGATAATTTAGAAACCGTGCTTTCGTAGCGTCAACAGTGTATTTTTCCCTGTTTGCGCTATCAAACTATTAACGCTTTCGTAGCACAAATCCACCTTTTTGAACTAGTGGCGCTACGAAAACGAGGTTTCTTGGCTAATTACACAGTTTTGATCCAAAACTTTATGAAATTCCTCACAAATAGAAATGATGGATACTTGACATGAAGGGACCTTAAAAAGACTTTATTTTGAACCTAAGGATGGACCTTAAACTCTAAAAATCTAAACTCACCCTTGATCAAATCCTAAATTGACTTCTAAACCCAATTTTGAACTATGATAAAAGATAGACTTAACAAAATGATGTTTTGAAAATTTTTGGGTGATAACACAGTGTCCACTTTGCTTCTCAAAAATAACTTTGTATTGGTGGAAGTGCTCAAACACTTCACTTTTCTGTTTCAAGAAGTAGACCCAGGTATTCCCTGTATAATCATCTATGAAATTCAAAAAATAATAGTTGCTACCAATTGATGGTGTCTGCATTGGTCCACATAAATATGAATGGAAAATCTGCAAGGGTGCTTTTTCCCTTATTGAATTTCCTCCTGGAAATGATTCTCTATGTTGTTTTCCCAAGATGCATCCTTCACACAGGTTATCCAGTTTTTCTAGGAATGGAAATCCCTTCACCATGCCTTTCCTATGAAGCAAATTAAAACCTCCGAAATTGAGATGACCAAATCTCAAATTCCATAACTGGTTTTCATCTTTAGCTTCTGCTTGAAAGTTTACTTGCAGATAGCTGCTACATTTCTTTCATCCTCTTGTGAATTCAATGATATATGTGCTTGAGCACCTTCTTCCTTTGAATCTAGTTTCAGCTTGAGAGGAAACGTTCTATTTTTTTCATCTAAACTCTTGAAATCAATTGTATGCTTGGAGACTTATCCAAAAAATATCACTCACCATTTTTGAAAAATACATAGTAGCCCTTTTCATGAGTTGTCTAATGCTTATGAGGTTATGTTTCAAACTAGGGACAAAATGGATATCTGAAATGTACTTCTTCTCCCCCTCCTATGTTAGAATGTTGAATCTTCCTTTTCCAATGACCGAAACTTTTCTATTAGTCCCTGTTGTCACTTCAGATTTCACACTTTCATCTAGATTTGAAAACATTTATGTGTTCCCTGTAATGTGGTTACTGCACCCTAAATATAGAAACCATACATCTCCTTGTTTTTCTTATGCTACATTACAAGATAAAAACATGCTAACATGGTTCTAATTTTCCTTTATGAAAATTTCACTCTTTTTATACTTATATCATGTTTCCTCTTTCTAAATTCATTTACATAATGATCATACTTCTTACAGTATTGACATTGAGCTTGAGATTTATCATACCTCCGACCTTGTGCTTGATTTTGGCTTGGGCCTTCACTTTGATTTTGATTATTTCCCCTTCTAATTGAGCTTGAAGGGATTCCTATTCCACCTCTGTGTGGGCTTCTTCATATTCCTCTAGCATTTTATCATCCTCTGCCTTTGCCTTGACCAAATGAAACCTGTGTCTTGAAGGCATGCTCCAATGAGGATTTTGTTTCTCTGTTTAGTCTATGTTCATGAGAAATCAGTGATGCATGAAGCTCATCCACTAAAAACTGTGAGAGATCCTTTGTCTCTTCTATGGGCACCACAATGGCATCAAACATTGTTGGCAGAATTCTAAAAAATTTCTCAATTATTCTCCTTTCCTCCAGTGTCTCACCATGTGACTTGATTTGATTATCTAGTCCAATTACATGTGTAAAAAATGAGTCTACATTCTTAGAATATTTCATACAAATTGTCTCAAAATCTCTTCTTAGCATTTGTAGTTTTTCTTTCTTCACCTTTTCCATGCCTTAATAGGTTGTCTAGAGGGTATCCCATGCTTTCTTGGACTTGATTCTTGCAAAAATTCTTGCAAAAATATGTTCATAAACTGCTTGAAAATTGTAGAAGAGGGATTTTGATTCCTTCTTCCTGTTGTCCTTCAACAAATATTTTTCTGCTTATGTCAAAGCATTGTATGTTGTTGTATCTACTAGTTCTTGGAAACCATTCTCCACCAATTCCCAAATATCTTGAGAAAAAAGCATTATTGTTATAGCCCAATAGTCATATTTTTTTCCATTAAATTGAGGTATTTGAGGATTAGTCAAGCTTGTGCTTGATGCTGCCATTTCAGACTATTAAAAAAACTTTCTCCCTAGTGGAAAATATGCTAAAAAAACCTTCAAAACAACCTTTACCTCCTAGTAAAAACTCTTGCTCTTACACTAAGAAAATTTTACACCCGATCTGATACCATGTGAAAAATGAAAACAAAGGATTCTTCCTCAAAATATAGTCACAGAGATTAAATCAAAATTGACTTGTGCAAATAAAATGGGGTTAAAACTCACATAAATTTACTCACAACATAATAGAGTAAAAGAGAGTGGTTGCGGTAAAAAATAGAAGTGAAATTTTCATAAAGATGTCGCAATATACTAAGATTTATATTATAACTTCAAAACACAAGAAATACATTCATATGGAGGTTGCAACTCCTTCACCAAGTAAAACCCAAGTTTTACTTATGTTTTAAGTAGAATCTCCCATCCTAGGTTTTAAATGTTGTCTTATCATGTATTGAAGTATTAGAAATGTATGTTTTGATATAGCAAGTATGTATAAGTCTTTTTAATTGTGGAATATGTAAGTCTCAACAGTCAAAAGGATAATTAATTTTTGACCATAAATTTTTACCAACCATTCATTAAATTTCCATTGACTTTAATTATTTAATGTCTTGTAGAATGGGGAATTTGTACTCCTGCTCGGAACTTAATTTAATCCAAGTCCTTTAGCCTACAAAAAAAATCCGCAACCTCCATTAAAACTCAAGTTGCTTGATTTATTTTTGACCCAAAAGTATGGTTGCTTCCATTCTATTTAACGCAGTGGTTGGGATTAATTTTCCAACACAAGGCAGGCTACAACAACTGTGCGCCGCATAACACTTCGAGTATCTTCTGCTTATATCCAAATTATTTAACATGGGTATTGTTATAATCTTTTGGTTATTTTAATTACAAAAGACAACTCATGGTATTGCAGAATAATTAAACTTACTAGTATTAGGGAACCATGTCGAAAAATTGTAACTATTAGGTATTGTTTCTTGCAATGAATTTTCCAAGAATTTCAACGCCTGTATATTTAACCTCTTAAGGAACTTTAATAGAGCATATCAAAGTTATTTCTTACATTACTATTTCCCCAAATCAGATGCTAGATCACCTCCCTTGGATGGTTGGATTCTTTTGGCACTCTAAAATATAGACCACCAAGTCCTTGCAAACGAAGAAATAAACTATTAGTAGCCACACTTGATTGCTCAAAGGCTTCATAAAAATCATCACAGAATGAATCAAACTTTCATATTTCAGACGAAATACTAACACTAGGCTTGATTCTAGCAAAGGTTGTGAAAAATCTACTTTTTGGGATCTATTTTTTGTGATGGTCATGTCTCCTATGACTGCATCAATTTCCTGGAAAGAAAAAAGGAAACATGAAATGAAAAATATGATAAATTATAGTTATGCTATCACGAAACAATATCATGATCACACACATATTGTACGTATACCTTGTGTACAACTAGTTGAACGAGTTCATCATAGCTCGGTGGGGAAACACTTTTATTCCCAAATGTGATATATTCGACAGTACAATTTAGTGGTTTAATTTCCTTTTAAAAAGATTTCAGGTTGAATCCTGTGGGGTTTGTTCCATTTTTCCCAGATGAAATTGATTCTCTGAAGTATCTCTTCCAAGGCACCCCCACTCTCAATTTTGTGGGACAGGGGGAGGAAGATGGTGTTGTGTGATTTTCAAGTACTACATGTGCATGTATATTCTCCTTGAAGGTTTGAGTTATGATTTGAAGATTTCATTGAAGGTTTGAGTTATGATTTATTAATTCAGCATGAGGTCAAGAATTTGTTCATAACTAAGCCTTCCTTTGAGAAATATATCGAAGTGGATGAATCATACAAAAAATTGTTGAAATTTTCTATTCGTGATGAAAAGAGATGAGACAAATTATGCAAGCTCATCGAATGAGAGACAACATATTTTCAGCAACAGAATAAAAATTTCCAGGAACAAGAAATAGGACAACAGATTTTCACCACCTGTCATCAACAACAGTCCTCGAAATTTGTGCAAGATGTTAAAACAATTCAAATTTCCTATTTTTCAGTTCTATTTTTGTAAAAATCCAAATCAATTTAGATAATATATTTTGTAATAAATTTTGATTCAAATTTTAGATATTTTGAATGAAACTCTATAAATATTTTGTAGTTAGAAGGATAAAGGGTTGAACCCTTGTGATGAACCTTGATATTATTGTAAAATTCTAAGTTATTTTTTAAGATAATAGAAGGATTATGGATTTGTTTGGAAGTAGATTGTGTATCTCCGTGAGTTATTCCAATTATTCAATTTTCTTTTTTTGAACATATTCAAAGTAACATAGGAGATTATCGGTAAGAACAGATTGAGTATCAATCTTTCTGAAATCCCCTACAAAGTTATAATAATTTACAAAGATTAGTTTATTAGACAATTTTTCTAAGATAGCTCCTCTACATCTTTTAATTATTGCCTTATGTCATCTATGGATGTGTTTTGTTTGGTTTCATAAGTTTTTTATACGCCTCTATTCTATATATGATTAATTAAATGCTCAGTTTGAATGTTTAAATGATTATATATCTTCTTAAATTCTTCCTTTCAAAATAAATTGAATATTAATTTTGTTAAGGATGAAGAATCAACCCTTATATTCACTCATGAATACTTAAGGTTTAAATATATTTAGAGTTCAAAGAATTGTTCATCTAATTAAAAAAAAAAAGGATAAACTTAACTTAGATGCTTTGGCACATTTCCTTAGCTCAAAGTTGTCTACAAAGGACAACATCAGATTGGCACTATTTCCAGGGAAAGAGGATTGAAATTTATTGTTCCCTAGGACAACTATTAATCCTACCTCTTAATGGTGAACAATAGGTTAGTAGGCTAAAATCAATCGCCTGACGACTTCACAATTTTAAATCTGGTTTCAAGAACACATACCATATCACAGTAAGATTCAGAGATTATCTCTGCCTTGTCATCTATAGAGAAACTAATAAGTATTACATCTATTAGAAAAAGGTTGTAGGCCTCTCTTTTTGCATCTTCCTCTATTTTACCTAATATTCCTTCATAATTTGACCCTTTTAAGATAAACTCAATTTCTGTTGAATCATCAGATCTTCCTCCTACGGTTTTATAACTTGTTTCTAAAGGAGTGGATTTAGAATTTGCATTATTATTTTATCATTTTGAGGATTTTGAAGTTCCTTTTCCTCACCTTGAACTACTTGATACTAAAGAAGATTTGAAACTTAACCTTCCTGAATTCAAACTAGTTGATTTTATATCTCTTGTGGTACATACTTTTCCTTCAAATTTTTCTAAACCCAAAGAGGAACTTAGTATTTATACTAATCCTCTAGCTTTTGAAGATTTGGAAGAGCAAGATTCTAAAGTTCAAAAATTAGTCATTAATACACACTCTTTCCAAAAACCTAAAACTCCATTACAACCATCATCTAGTAAAAATTTTACCTGTAAAATATCATTTCCATCACCACATCAAATGGCTCGTATTAAACCAATTGTGGCAGCACATTATGCAACCTTATTTATTCCAGCTACAACCCAACTCCATGATTTTCTTGATGGGTATTTAAAAAAATTACCTAGATTCAATGGAGAGATAGAGCCATCTCTTGAAGATCATTTAGTTGCATTTCTAGATTTTGCTGACAACATGAATATTTAGCATGAGGATATCTATACTAGACATTTTTTTCAATCACTTGAAGGGAATGTTAGAATATGGTTTAGAAAACTTCAAGATAATTCCATTAATTCATGGTTTGAACTAGTTAACATTTTCAAAAATCAATGGAGAATTAAAAAGGATGTTAGTTACTACTTAATAGGATTTGAAGACTTGAAAAGAAACCCTAGTGAACTTGTGGCTGATTTTATTAAAAGATTTAATAAACTTTATAATAAAATTCCTGGAGATTGCAAACCACCAATAAATACTTCTAAGGTTAGGTTTTCGAAATATTTTGAAGATGATTTTTTTGTTATTCTTAGGAAAATAAAATCTAAAACCTTATCTGAAATGCAAACTAATTCAATCAGAGTCGAAGCTAATAGATCATATTCTACTGAACTAAAAGCTAAGGCTAAAAAGGATGAAAAAAGAATTAAATATAGAGAAGAAGGTACTTCATCATCAAAAAATAAAGATGAAGAATTTTTTTTTGACAAAATAACCTGTTTATTTAAATATTTGTATAATAGAATATCTAGAATGAATCTCAACCTAGAATAACCCAACAAGTTGCAAACATAGTCAGTTACAAGAACAACTCACTGTTGAAAAATATTTTCCATTTGTTTTTAATGTTGAAAAGGAATTGGAAAGAGTTAAGATTTCAATACATTTATCTAAACTCTCTAAGAATTCAGGTTATAAGTAACACGTTTATAAATGGATTCAATACCCCATCATATATTGAGAGGGAGATGTTATAAGTTTACAGGATGAAAAAACATCATTTTTTTTTGGTCTTAGATCCGATATGATTGATGAAAGTGTCCCTCCTTTTTATGTCACATTGAAAGTTCATGATTATCTCCTATATAATTGTACGTTAGATTCTAGGGCCTCCTATAATTTAACACCTAAAGTAATCATGGATCAACGGGTGAAAATGTGAAGTTGGGAAACACTTTTTGCCCTTTTTTGACGTTGAAAATTGTAATTTTCTATGTTTTTCAACTTCAACTCCACTAAACTCATATTTTTATCGCAAATTATGCTTTGACATAAAAACAAGAATTGTAGAGAATTGTCTTACCTCCATACAGATATTTAAAAAAAAAAAAAATATTGACATATAGAGGGGTAAATTTGTTGTTTACTAACTGCATATACTTGAAATTTTCAGGCAAACATAAATAGTCACTTTATTATCCTTTACTTTTTTTAGGGAAGGTTATTCATTTTTTGGAAAAAAACCATAGCATCATAATCTACATATATTGCACTAGTGCACAGACTAATTTTTGGTAATTTTCGGATCAAATCACTATTTTTTATTATTTTTTGAAATGGACGAAGACAAAAAAATAGTGATGTTTCGGTACATTTTATTATCCTTTGATTTTCTTTTCAATGTGATCGTCAATAAGAAAAATGAGAGTACCCTTTTGAAGTAGACAGGGAGAGGAAGTGCACTATGATTTTTTTAAATTTTTTGGTGTCCTCGTTTGAAAGTTATTGAATTTTCATTTAGTGCAATTTTTCGAACAATGAAATTCCATAGTGACATAGTTTAGTAAAAAATTAATAAAAAAATTGAATTTTTTAATGAAACTCCATAAATCTCACATCATCAAAAACTAGATTTAGAGACGAATCTAATGGTACTTGGTCCGACATATAACATTTTTTTTTTTGTAGGTGTTCTGTCCCTCCAAAGTTGCAGGTTTCTCAAAACTGCAGAGTTTTCTGAGTTTTTTGTTGACCAGAAACTCTCGGCCGAGAAAAACTCTCGGCCAAGAAATTTTTAAAACTCTCGGCCGAGAGTTTTAAACCAATTTATGCGCGGGAAAACTCCCGCCCAAAAGTTTTTAAAACTCTCCGCCGAGAGTTTGCGGCCGAGAGTTTGCGCAATAAAACTCTCGGCCGAGAGTTAGAAAAACTCTCGGCCGAGAGTTTTTCTAACTCTTGGTCGAGAGTTTGCGGCCGAGAGTTTTGTGACACAACTCTCAGCCGAGAGTTTTCAAAACTCTCGTCCGAGAAAATACGAAATATTTAAAATCTCTCGGACGAGAGTTTTGAAAACTCTCGGCCGAGAAATTTAGTTGACTTTTTTTCTCGGCCGAGAAATTAAAAAATTCTCCCGAATTCTATCTCATGCCAAAAATTGTTTCCCAACTTCGCGTTTTCGCCCTATATACAAATGAAAATTACAAGACCATATACACTTTTGATTCAAAGAAAGTACCGTGTTTGGGATTAATTAAATACTTAGTTGTTACACTATCTCAAATCCATTTCAGGAGTATAGTTTTAGACATAGTTGTTACAAACATCCCTCCAAAGTTTGGAATGTTATTATCAAGATATTGTTCTGCAACTTGAGGAGGGAGTTTACAAATGGACATTTATTTTGCTACAATCCCAGTCTATGGAGGTGAACATTTTAGGTAATATAGAGAAGTAAGATTTATCAATATAGTTTGAAAAGAAAATAAAGTAATCAATTATCCAATTTATGCAATTGATCAGGATTTTAGATGCTTTACAATAACTGGAAATTATATTTCCAATCCTCAAATTAGAATTTAAGAAACAATTAATAAAACTCATATTTCAAATTCTAATATTTGGAAAATGTAATTTGGTGGATCATTCTCTAAAGATGGGGCCGTGGTAGGAATTGTAATCATATGTTCTGATAAAAGAAATATAACTCAATCCTTCAAATTAGATTTTGAAGTCACAAACAATGTGGAAGCATATTAAGCCCTAGTTTTAGGATTGGAGTTAGCTAAGAATTGAAAGTTCAAAATTTGGTAGTATATTGAGATTCATAGTTGATTGTAAAATAAATTAGAAACCTCTGTCAAACAAGACATCCTAGGCTTAGAGCTTATAGGAATGAAGTATGGGACTGCATTTAAAAATATTTTAAAGCTTTTAATATCATATCAATCCCAAGAGAATAAAACATCCATGTTGATGATTTGGAAAATTCTTCTAGCACTTTCAAAATTCTTGATCCACTCCAATTATAATATGACATTGAAATGAAATATAGGCCCACCATTCAAGAAAATGTCAAACATTCGCAATTCTTTGAAGATTATGAACAGTTGAGAAACTTTTTACAAGTGATAGCTGAATTGTTTTCTTTACAAGTTGAAGGAGAACAATTTAATGAAGTGAAATCAAATGAAAATGACAAAGATTCAATTTTAAACAGAAAATTTTTGATCATGATATCATTTAGCTATCAAATAACCATGTCCCAAAAGGATTAGTACCTCTTGAAGTTTTTTTTGACCATAAAGATGTCTCAAAAGATTCAATGTTAAATTCACAACAAGAAGAGGTTTACAATTGAATTATTGGTACTTCTGAAGAAATTAGAAATGTTAAAAGTTCAACATCATTTCCCCAAGAAATTAAAGATAAATACATAAATATTTTCAAACATTACAAATATATATTTTATTGGTCATATGAAGATTTGAAAACCTATGATACAACCATAATTTAACATAAATACCTCTCAAACTAGAAGCTAAACCATTTCAATAGAAATTAAGAATAATATATCCAATTTTGCTTCAAGTCGCAGAAAAATAAATAAAGAAATTATTCGATAAAAAATAATTGTTCCCTTAAGATATTCTGAATGGATAGTCAACCTAGTTCCTGTTAGGAAGAAAAATTGTGAGATAAGGTTGTGTGTTCATTTTACAAATATGAACAAACTATCCTTAAAATATAAATATCCATTACCTAAAATGGATCAATTACTTTAGAGAGTTTCAGTTTCAAATAGAATATCAATGTTAGATGGTTTTTCTGGATATAACTAGATGCTAGTTAGTCCATATGATAGGCAAAAAACAACATTCATGACACCATGGGGCACATTCATGTATGCCAAAATTCCATTTGGTTTAATTAATGATGGAGCAATATTTCAAAGAGTAATGGACCCGACATTTGTGGATAAGATAAACAAATTCATTGCCATATGTTTTGATGATTTAATTGTCTTTTATAATTCTGATGAAAAGAATTTGAAACACTTGAGGAAAGTTTTTCAAAGATGCAGGAAGTATGGAATTTCACAAAATCCCAAAATGTCAATTTTTGCGATGAAAGAGGGAAATATTTTAGGACACATAATTTCAAAGGAATGAGTTGTTATTGATCCAAAGAGAGTTTCAAAAATTCAGGTAATTCATTTACAAAGAAATAAAAATGAAATTCAAGCATTTTTAGAAAAATAAAACTTTTTAAGAATGTTTATTCCTAATTATGTTGAAATTGTGAAAAATATTACTAACATGATTAATAAGGATAAATAGATTAAATGGAGAGTGGAAGCATGATATTCATTTTCACAAATTAGAAAGGTTATTTTAGAAGCCCCAGTGCTAGCTAGTCCAGGTTACACAAAGTTTTTTAGTATATCTTCCTTTGTCTTAGATACTACCTTAGCAGTTGTTTTATTGGAAAGAAATGATGATTAACAAGAAAAAACAATTTCCTTTTTTCATTAAGGTCACAAGAGATGTTGAATTAAGATATGACATCATAGAAAAACAAGATTATGCCTTGGTACAAGCTTTGAAAGCATTTAGGATACATGTTTTACATTCTCCTATAATTTCCTATGCTCCAAACAATGCAATAAAGATAGTTCTAACTCATCCTGATATAGATGGAAAGAGGGGAATATGGATTTCTTAGATACTTGAGTTTGATTTAGATATCAAACCTACAAATTTGGTGAAAGGACAAGGTTTAGCTAAGCTTCTACCTGAATAAAATTGTAAAATACTTGGTATCAATACTATTATGTAGATTTCAAGAGAGGAGAATCCACAAGAACCTTCTAAAATTTTAAGAGAGGAGAATCCATAAGAAACTTCTCAGATTTCAAGGGAGGAACCTTGTTAGATTTCAAGAGAGGAACCTTGTTAGATTTCAAGAGAGGAGAATACACAAGAACCTTCTCAGATTTCAAGAGAGGATAATCCAAAAGATCCTTCTTAGATTTC
Source organism: Pinus albicaulis (assembly GCA_034641835.2). Lineage (NCBI taxonomy): Eukaryota > Viridiplantae > Streptophyta > Pinopsida > Pinales > Pinaceae > Pinus > Pinus albicaulis. The sequence continues at coordinate 1,616,815,782 of CM076581.1, forward strand.
AAGAGAGGAGAATCCACAAGAACCTTCTTCGAATCAAGATGTTACTCCTCTTTCTTTACATATTGATGAAATTTTTTTACTTTCATATTGGTATAAAGACATAGTAAATTTTCTTCGTGATTTTTAGTATCCTCTTGAATTCACCAAGAACCAATACAAATATTTAAGACTTAAGGCCATGAAATACTGCATTATAAATGCTAATTTGTATTGGAAAGATCATTTGAATATCCTCTTATTATGTCGGACTGAGAATGAAAATGAAGGAGTAATTGAACAGTTTCATGAAGGCATCTCTAGGGAACATTATGCTTGGAAGCAACAACATATAAAATTTTAAGAGCATATTTCTATTGGTCAAAACTCTTCTCATGAGAGTTGTATTCCAAGACCGAGATTAGTTTATTGGACAATTTGTCTCAGATAGCTCCTCTACATATTTTAATTATTTCCTTCTGTCATCTATGAATTTGTTTTTTTTGGCTGCAAATTTTTTTTTTACGCATCTGTTCTATATATTATTAATTAAATTCTTAGTTTGAATGTTTACCTGATTACATATCTTCTTAAATTCTTCCTTTAAAAATAAATTGAAGATTAATTCTATTAAGGATGAAGAATCAACCCTTATATTCACTCATTACTACTTAAGGTCTAAACCTATTTAGAGTTCAAAGCATTGGTCATCCAATTAAAATAAAATAAAAAACTTAACTTAGATGCTTTGGCACAGTTCCTTAGCCTATAAATATATACAAAGTACAAAATATTCTTCAATTGACAAATTCCATGACCTTATGACTGAGACCAATACCCTCCAAGACCGAGACCAACCACTTGAGATGATGTGCCAACTTCGACCTAGTCAAACCTAGTCAAATCTATTCCAATAACACTTCTTCTACCTCCTGCTACAAGATTCTTGTCCACCTACTACAAATCTGAAATTTTAGCCTTCCTGCAACTATTGCTTCCACACATGGGAACTTCAATATTCTTCTCGAGCCCTCCTCTGGCCTTTTATTTACTTTCCCTGACTCCTAGAGCTTCAGAGAGACCCTTGGTGACCTTTGATTGACCTATTTGCCTGCTTTTCTACAAGATCGAACTTGTAGATGGATGCCCTAGGTATGCGTCGAAACCTTAGTCCTCTTTAGCATGTGAGAGAGATAAATAGCCAAGAAACAAATATCCTTTGTCCCTCCTCTTCTTCGCTACCTTCGTTTTCCTCTTCTTCACTAGAATGAGTGATGAGTGTGAGTTCCAAATGGAGGATGAGTACTTATATATATATATATATATATATATATATATATATATATATATATATATAGGCCTCTTCAAAGTGGTTCTGGATCTTCTTTTAAGATGACTTGCCAGCCCCTAGGTCGACTTGGCCTTGGAGGGTATTCTGACATTTTTAGAGAAAAAGTTAATTTATTTACAAGTTACAATGTTCCTAGTGGGGTCTTCAACTTATGACAATGACTCTTTTGACTTATTGACCTAGGAAAAACCCTAAAAGAACTCAATGGGTACTTGACCTATAAATAAAATAAAATAAGCATATAACCCATGCTCAAAAATAATAATAATAAAATTTATTTTCATTTTATAATTTACAGGAATAAAAATAAATTTCATACTTATGAAGACCGAACCTAGTAAAAAAAAAAATCAACATCTTTTTCAACCTACAAACAAGGTTCTCATTACCTTTACCTTTAATCCTACAATTCTTCATGAAGAAAATATTTCTTCACATCTACGTGTTCACATTCCAAGTATTAAGTGGGAGTATGACCAAGGATAACTCTTATGGATGACATTTTAAAAGCAAGTGAAATTATTTTTGTAAAGTCAATACTTTATTTTTTTGGAAAATATTTTCACCACTAGCCTTGATTTGTATCTTTCCTTCTTCTCTTCAACATCACATTTAATATTGTACAAAATTTTGTTTTTTAGGGAATTTCTTCCTTTTGGAAGTTTCACTGGCTCCCAATTTTTTTTTGTGTAATAGTGAGTCCATTTTTTGATGCATTGGTTCCTTCCACGTTTTTCTAATTTCAACTTCACAAGCTTCCTCAAAATGATGAGACTCACTTTCATCAGTTAGAAAAATATAATGTGATGGTGCGTACATTTTTTAGGGCTTATGAGGCCTAGTATACCTGAAAACCAATTGTGGTGGTGTGTTTTCTGGTTGAATCTCTTGTAATGAATGTGAAATGTTTTATTCTTCTTCTTTTCCATCGAATATATTTGTTGTTTACCTAATTGTATACAAGGTTCCTATCTTAAATCCTTTAGTTGTGACCAATGTCCCTTTACTAATTTACCCTCCACATCCCAATTTCAAACAACCTTCATCATCTAATCATCCCACAGAGATAAAAATCATAAAGTTCTTTCAGACATGCCTAACTTGTTTAAACAAGATATCTTGTCCATCCATTGTATTAATTCATACATCTCCCACTTCAATGAATTACACAAATAATTAATTTCATAAATTTACTCTTCCATGATCACCCACTTCATATGTAATAAAAAAAAATTTTCACGGGGTCACATGGTGAGATGCCCGAAAGGAAAGTACCCAGTTAATATTAGTATTAGAGTATATAAACAAACTTCTTCTACTAAAAAATTAAATAATAAATCACTTTTAGAAGCTGCACCAATGGTCTCACGTTAATTTGTATTGTTTCATTTTTTATTTGTGTTGATTGCTTTTTGTTACTTTTGTTCCTTCTTCCAAAACCAACATTCCATTTTCGCATCCAAGATTTCCATTATGAAAATAAGTAAGTCTTTTTATTCTTGATTTTGATACACTTCTTGATTTTGAATGCGTTTTTTTATGACACTCATTTTTATTCCACGACCAGCCAAGGCTAGAGATTCTCTTCCCTCATTTTTCACAATTAATTTTTGTTGCAACTTCTCATTCATTAAATTGTTGCTAATATCATCAAACTTCAGAGTCCCATTAGGTGTTAAATTTCTCATTACTACTAAGAAATTCACCTATCTATCTAGCATGGAAAGCATAAGAAGGATGGATTTTATTTCATCATCCAAAATAATTTTGACAAAGGAAAATTGACTCGTAATTATATTAAATTCATTCAAATGCTCTACAATTGAAGCACCCTCCTTTCAACAAGATACCCTGTTCATCCATTGTCTTAATTTAGACATATCCCACTCTAATGACATTACACAAAAGATTGTTTTCCTAAATGGACTCTACCACGATCACCCATTTCATATGTAATCAAATTATTTTTTATGGAGTCACATTGTGAGATTCTGCAGGGTCAAGTGCCATATTAATTAGACTACTATAAGTATATAAGTGGACTTATTCTACTGAAAATGTAAATAAGACATCAATTTCAATATCTACCATAATGGTATCACCTTATTTTATGTTGTTTTATTTTTTATTTATGCTGATTGATTTTTGTTCCTTCATCCAAAACCAACAATCCCTTTTCTTGCCCTAGTTTTCCACAATGAAAAAAAAGTAAGTATTCTTCTTGATTTCAATCCACCTCTTGATTTTGAATGCATCTATCTACGACGTTTATTTTTTCTTCCATGATCAGTTAAGGCTAGAACTTTCTCGTCCTTGGTTTTCCACAATTTCTTTTTGTTGCAACTTGTCATTCATTAAAGTGATACTAACATAATCAATATTCAAGATCCTAGTAAGTGTTGAAGTGATCATAACTACTATCAAATTATCATAGCTATATCGCATGGAACACATAAAAGTGATGGAATTTATTTCATCATCCAATACAGTTTTGACAAAGGAAAGATGATTGGAAATTATATTGAATTCGTTCAAATGCTCTACAACCAAATCACCCTCCTTCAACTTTAGGCTATATACATTTTTAATGAGGAAGAATTTATTTGATGCCATATTATTCTCATATAAATCATGCAACTTCTTCCATATCCCCTCCATTATCTTGTCTCCCACTACATTCAAGTAGACATTCCTTACTAGGTACTACTAGGTTTTAGGAATGGCCTTCATGTCGAATGACTTCCAAGATTCATATGTCGTAGTTGCGGATTTCTTTTCCACTCCTTTAGTTAGAAAGTACTAATACTTTAGGATCAATATATCCTCCATTTCTGATTTCAATAGGGTGAAATTGGCCCCATTAAAATTCTCCATATCACTTATTTTAATAGTATCCATAATGTTAAGGAGACCTAGATTACACCATTAACAATAAGAACCTACTACTTTCATACCAGTTGTTAAAAAATGATAGAAGAAAAATAATTCGAAACAAATTAACTCATAAAATGGACACTGAATTTGCGTGGAGAAGCCCATTCAAGGAAAAACCCATTTGGAAATGGATTAGAATTATTATTATACCATGGGTCCAATACCATGGGTGTGGACAACTTTTACTTTGATTTTGTCTTGCACCTAACACTTCCTTATAGTGAAGAGAATTAAAGATTACCAATCTCATAACTCTTTTGATAGTCAATTATAAGTACCAAGAAATAGTTATGATATTTAAATTGGAATTTGAGACACTTCTTATAGACCATTCATTTATATTTGTACATCTATATACAATATGTGATAAAGGAGCTCATTGAAAGTGTCTTGGTCTTATGATATAGTTTGAGTTGACTCTTATCTCTACCTTGCATGATTACTCCTACACCTTGTTAACTTATCAATATTTAAATATGACATTTGAGGGCTTAAGGAGGTTGTTTTGAGGTTTCTTATGGCTACCATCATTGTAAAAATTTGAGGGTTATGCCCTATGGCCCAAGAGCTAGCTGGAGTTCTAAAGTGAGGAACATATTTTCACCCATAGGGTGCCTTGCCATTGTTTTCTTCCATAGAAGAATCGAATAGTTGGGAGGAACAATAGATGTGACTTTTAGTCCTAATTTAAGAGTCAATCATTCTTCTAATTTTTTAGTAGCACACATCACGATCTCACAAATTTGTTTCAAATCAAGATTTCTTCGATAGTTTCACAAACATATCAAAGATATTTATACTTCCAGTCTCTACACTAGATTTTATCCAAATGGGAAACTCCAACAATCAAATGAATGGTTGAATTTTGGCCTATAGAATAGAAGAAAATCTACACTTATTTCTCACAATCATAGATCTAATCTCTCTTGAAGCATTTATGAACAAAAACTTCTATAGCATCTTGATGATCTCAATAACAACTAGAAAACACAACAATATGCAGCTTTCTTCAAAGATTTAGATAATCTATTCTAAAACACAACAATATATTCCTCCTACGTAACTACAATAAACAAACAAATTTTGTAGCTCACAAAATTTTCAATCTCTCTCTTAAACCATCCAACACTTTAATACTAGTTCTTAAGAATAAAAAATGAAGTGACATTGAAATAATTAAGTAATAACAAGAAAGAAATCACACTAATGAGATGAGGTTCATCTCAACATCATTGTTATATCCTTAGCCACTTCAACAAAGCTTGACCACTTGAGGTAGCTTACATTAGTGCTCACAATATCTTTTATGACAAATAAAATGAAAATTTTTATAAGTTTTTAAATTTGATGTCTCTAAATACATAATAAATTGAAATTAAAATATATATTTTCAAAATCTTAACTTTTTAATATCAAATAGAACAAAATAACTACATTATCAAAAAAAAAATATTTTAATTACATTTTTAACCAAATAGATCTATTCTTTTAATAGCAATTCTACCACCCAAATAACAAAAACTCTTACCAATTATCTAAATTATTTTTCAATGAAAATACTATTTTTTTTTTCAATAACAAATTAGCTTGAAAATGGTCCTCAATTACTGTTCCAATATTAACAAAATAAATTTATTACAGATTACTCATAAACATGACAATAGCTAAAACATTAAATAGATAAAGAAAGAAGAATAAAATCTAAATTTAACTTTGTAAAGTATACTTTATTACTTTATTTCATGTCAAGGTATACAAAGTCCTAAGAATGATTAGGAAATTATGAGTTACATCGGGTTACAAAATTGAAATGCATACAACATAATATTTACATACAAACACTATCAATATAGAGCTTAATATTCTCACACACAGATATAATATCACAGTAAAACCCTATATAACTGAAACATGGTACCCAACAGGTGTGAATGCTAAACAATAGGGCACTCACTTGTATCAGGCGACTTCCTCTCCTCGAAACTGGAAATAGGCGTTCCAATCCTCCTCATAACCCTCGACGACCATGCTCTCCGCCGTATAAGCTTCATAAACCTCTTCTTTCGAGGATTTCCTGAATCTGTTCTTCTAGGGGTCTTGCATCTTCTCCTCACAATATTAACCACTAATACTATCACTGTCACTGATCCTAATATGGCGAACAGGCCCCAGAACTTCCGAACGTGAAGTTCGTTGGAATATGACATATATTGGCTACAACAGTAACTCTCATATTGAGGCAACCAATCCTTTTGAATTGTGTACAATTCCCCGCTCTCGGTTAACTGCAGTATTCTGCTAGAGATTTTCGTTTCTAGTTGATGAAGGATGGGGTCAAAAGCCTATCCAAAAGATGAAAAAACACTCAAATTTTCCATAATTGTTTTGAGAAATTGAAATGAATAATATATATATATATATATATATATATATATATATAGATATATATATATATATAGATATATATATATATATATATATATATATATATATATATATAGATAAAGCACTTACCAATCCCCAGTTTAGATTAGTGAACGGTTGGCCAGTGAAGACTAGTTCACTGCAATGGTTGGCCACTAGGAATTCATATATGGGTGTTCATATATAATAGCATCCACTACACCTTTAGACAAATCATTTTAATAATCAGCTTCTGAGATTAGATTTATTAGCCTCTTTTCACTTATTCCCAACTTATTTCTCAAGTTATCTCCGATGAAGGAATCATTCCAATACCCAATTTTTATGTCTTGTCTTTCCACCACACTTTGTATGTCCTTAAGGGTTGGCTATAATCGTGAGGATGTTAGAATAGCCGATAAATTTGCAGTATAACACAAATACAGAATTCCCGTAACAACAAGGCAGGATACAACAATTGTGCACCCCATAACACTTCGAGTAGCTTCTACTTATATCCAAATTATTCAACATGGGGACTGTTAAAATATTTTGGTTATTTTAATTACAAAACACAAATCGTGGTATTGCAGAAGAATTAAACTTACTAGGATTAAGGAACTATGTGGAAAATGTGTACCTGCACTCAAACATATATGTATTATTAAGTATTTTTTCATGCAATGGATTTGCCAAGTTTTGAAATATTTATTTCAACTACCCTATACTCTAGCCGATTTCTATTTCGTGATTGAAGAAGTTCTGTCAGGAGCGCCGCTTGCCATTTCAGTGAACAATCAATATTTGAAAACGCTCACAGTCTCTATAAATTCAAAAATAGAGTTTAAATGTGAAACATAGCTTTCATATTATACACATGAGTGTTTTTGGTACGTGGTAAGTGTTTGTGTTTAAAATTCCAATGGTCCCACAGGGACTAGTCAGCAAAGACACGTGGAAGAGTTTTATTGGTTCGGGTTTTATTTGGGCCAATTCGCAGAACTAATTTCTAGACCCGAAGATGTTATAAACCACATTTCATAATGGTTTCGGGTTTTTCCTGAGCCAATTTGAAAACTTGAATTATGGACCCGAAAATTTTTCAACTGCAACCTATCGAAATTTTTGCATTGCAAACGCTGCTTACGTCAGTGATCAAGTTTCGCACCCAATGAGCGTTTATAACCTCGATTTTATAAACCATCGTGCATTCATGGAGTTGGTGGTACGAGACCAGTTTTGTAACGCGAAAATGTATCCGCTTTATTGTTTTGAAGTCTTGGGGTATTGTTTTATTATGTTTTATTAATGTTTCATGGAGGTTTTGTTATAAGTTTATTAAAGTTTTGTGTTAATGTTTTATCGTGCGACTTTTGTAATACTCCATATATACATATGTTTTAACATATTGTATATGCACATTTTTATATAGTGGGCCCTGAAAGCTTTTAAAATAGATTTATTTTATATAGTTGTTTTGTTTTATGTTTTATATGTTGTGACATATATAAACAAAAAGCCCATGAGGCTAATGTATTCCAATAGACAGCAGAGTGTAAAAGAGTATTTTGTTTTATACACAGTAGTGTAGTAAAACAGAGAACTGAGACAGAGTGCAATTTTTGTAACAAAGACAGAGTTGTTTTGAGCACTGTGTTTATGCAGCAGTCCTTTTGTAATCCCTCTGTGTGAGGAATATTTTGTAACAGTTTATTTTAATGAAATAGAAGTGTTGTTGTGTGCAAACTCTATCTCCCTGTGAAGCAAATTTTTTAAATTCTCTATGTTTAAGAAGGACAGTATTATTCTCTCTATGTATTGTTATGGAATTCTTAGAAATTCCAACATGGTATCGAAGCTAGTCCAGGCTCTTTGAAGGTGTCAAAGAAGCTGAAGGAAGGATTTATTGTTGCAGCAGCTTCTCCAGCAGAGTGAAGGCTTAGTCAAAAGAATCCAAGGTATTCTCAAGACATTTTTTTATTGTGTTAATGTTTGAAGACAGTCAGTTTTTTATAAATTTATAGTCAAGTATTTGAAGCATAGTTCAGAGTGCAAGTATGGCAGGAGCCAGCACTAGCATGAGTATTGGTAATGCTCAGCTCCCACAATTTAATGGGAAAAACTATGATTAATGAGCAATCACTATGAGAGCCTTGTTTGCCTCTCAAGACTTATGGGAACTTGTTGAGGATGGTTTTGAAGAGCCAGTAGATGAAAATGATTTTAATGCATTAACACAAGCAAAGAAGGATTTGTTGAAGAGAAATAAGAAGGACTCTAAAGCCCTCTTCTATTTGTATCAAGTAGTACATGAGAGTGTGTTTCCAAGGATAGTAGCAGCTAAGAGATCCAAAGAAGCATGGGAAACCCTCAAGACAGCTTATCAAGGCATGGAGAAAGTGAAGACAACAAAACTGCAGTTGCTAAGGAGAAATTTTGAGACTCTCTGCATGAAGGAGTCTGATAATATAAACTCATTCTTCACACATGTGATTGGAATGGTCACACAGATAAGGTCTCATGGAGAGACACTTGAGGAAAGAAGGATTGTGGAGAAACTATTGAGGAGCCTACCCTCAAAGTTCGATGTTATAGTTACCACCATAGAAGAGACAAAGGATCTCTCAAAATTTTCAGTTGATGAGCTTCATGCATCACTGATGACACATGAACAGATATTGGGTAGAAATGAAAACTCATCTCTGGAGCATGCCTTCAAGACCCAAATTTCCTTTGGAAGAGGAAGAGGTCAAGGCAAAGGAAACAAGAGAGGAAGAGGTAGAAGCCAAAACAGAGGTGGAAGAAATAGACCAGCAAATGCTCAAGGAAGCAGCAGCAATCAAAATCAAAACCAAGGCTAAAGTAGCAGCCAGCAAGGTGGACAAAAACATGCTCATGGACAAAGGTATGATAAATCCAATGTCCAGTGTCATTATTATAAAAAATATGGGCATTATGAAAATGAATGTAGGAAGAAGCAGCATGATATGGGTAATAGACCCAGTGCAAATTTCACTAGAGAAAATATCAGCCAAGATAAATTTATTTTAGCTTGTAATATGGTTGAGGAAAAGAGTGAAGATTCATGGTTTCTAGACTCAGGTTGCAGTAACCATATGACAGGAAACATAGCCATGTTTTCTATGTTATATGAGAATTTGAAGTCACAAGTCACATTAGGGATAGATAGTAAAGTTTCTATTATGGGAAAAGGAGATGTAAATGTCTTAACAAGGAAAGGAGAAAAGAAATCCATAACAGATGTTTATTATGTTCCTGGAATGAAATGTAACCTCTTAAGTATTTGACAGCTTGTTCAAAAGGGGTAAAATGTTTTCTTTGAAGATGATGTATGCACCATCATGGATAAACCACCAAGAAAACAATTTATTGCTGAAGTGAAGATGACAAGGAATAGAATGTTCCCTCTCAGAATGAGAGCAGATTTGAAGAATGGAGAAGAAATAGCAGTAGTGACACAAGAGGCTTTCCAAAGAGAAACAAAAGATGAGAATTGGTTATGGCACTTGAGATTTGGACATCTCAGCTTTGGAGGTCTTAACTTGTTGAATAGAAAAGGAATGGTAAGAGGTTTACCATTGATTGAGGAACTAGACAGCCTTTGTGAAGGTTGTATCTTGGGTAAACAACATAGAGAAAGTTTTCCATCCTGGAAAAGCATAATGGCAAAGGAACCCTTGGAAATTGTCCACTTAGATTTATGTGGACCAATGCAAACACCATCACTTGCAAGCAGCCACTATATTTTAACTTTTATTGATGATTTTACAAGAAAAAATTGGGTTTAATTTTTGAAAAATAAAAGTGAAGTGTTTGAAAGATTCTGCAATTTCAAAGCACTTGTGGAGAACCAAAGTGGGCTGCATACCAAAGTCCTAAGAACTGATAGAGGAGGTGAATATATCTCTAAATAATTTCTACGTTTTTACAGAGAAAATGGGATTCATAAGAAATTTACAGCAAGGTACACTCCACAGCAATGGAGTTGCCGAAAGGAAAATTGGACAATCGTGGATATGGTAAGGAGTATGCTAAAGGAAAAACATTTGCCAAATGATTATTGGGCTGAAGCTGTACATTGTGCAGTGTATATTTTAAATAGATGCCCAACAAAATCATTCATGAACAAAGTTCCAGAAGAAGCATGGAGTGGCACAAAGAAAGGAGTCACCCACATGAAAGTTTTTGGTTGTGTGGCATATGCACACATTCCAGATCAGCTAAGGAAGACGTTGGACAAGAAGGGGGAGAAATGTATTTTTATTGGATACAGTGAGGAATCCAAAGCTTATAGGTTGTATAACCCATCCACCAAGAAGTTTCATTGTGAGAAGAGATGTTCAGTTTATTGAGGAGGAAGCTTGGGATGGAAGCATAGAGAAAACGGTGAATGTTAGAAACTATTTGTCTCATGATGAAGATGATGAAGAGATGGTTGAAATACATCCCTCAATAGCAGCACCAACACAAGGATAGCAAGGGACACCCTTGAGAAGAAATGAGAGTGCTTCTCCAAGCACACCACAATGAGGAGATTCGAGTGCTACTTCAAGCACTTGTACACCAAATGAAAGAGGAACAAAGTTCAGAAATTTAAATGAGATTTATGAGCAAGAGGCAGCAAATGAAGGTATGAACTCTTTGTTTGCTTTATATTGTCTTGTTGATGATCCTATTCATTTTGAAGAATCTATTAAAGATAGTAAATGGATAGAAGCTGTGGATGAAGAAATTAATGCCATAGAAAGAAATAAGTCATGGGATTTAGTTGAACTCCCAAAAGGTAAAGAAGTCATTGGAGTTAAATGGGTCTACAAGACCAAGAGTAATGTTGAAGGAAAAATTGAAAGACACAAGGCCAGACTTGTTGTCAAAGGGTATAAGCAGCAGCATGGGAGAGACTATGAGGAAAATTTCGCACCGGTTGCAAGAATGGAAACCGTGAGAGCAGTGTTGTCCATAGCAGCACAAAACAAGTGGAAAGTTTACCAAATGGATGTGAAGTCAGAATTCCTAAACAAAGTGTTAATGGAAGAGGTTTACATTGAACAACCTCTAGGCTATGAAAATAAAGGCCAAGAACAGAAAGTGTGCAGATTGAAGAAAGCTCTTTATGGGCTGAAGCAAGCACCAAGAGCATGGTACAGTAGGATAGACTCCTATCTACTGGAAAATGGATTTGAAAAATGTGAGGGAGAACCCACATTATACATCAAAGAAAAATATGGTAAGATGCTCATTGTTGTGTTATATGTTGATGATGTAATTTTTACAGGTAATGATGATTACCTTATTGAAAATTTTAAAATAGTCATGAAAGATGAATTTGAAATGACTGATATGGGATTGTTGAGATACTTCTTAGGAATAGAAGTAGAACAAAATTAAAATGGGATATTTATCTCACAAGAAAAATATGTTAATGAAGTGTTGGAAAGATTTAATATGCAGGAGAGCAAAGCAGCAATAAATCCCATAGTGATGGGATTAAAACTCAGCAAAGAGGACAGTAGCAAGGATTTTGATCCTAGTTTGTACAAGAGCATAGTTGGCAGCCTCATGCATTTGAATACAACTAGGTCAGATATAATGCATGTTGTTAATTTGATTTCCAGATTCATGGAGAGGCCAAAAGAACCACATTGGCAGGAAACGAAAAGAATTCTGAGGTATGTTAAAGGAACTAAAAGGTATGGAATTTTATACACTAGTTCAGAAAATTCAGAATTAATTGGATACACTGACAGTGATTGGGTTGGAAGTGTAGATGACCAGAAAATTAATTCCGGTTATGTTTTTCACATGGGTTCAGGAGCCATTTCATGGGCTTCTAAGAAACAACCTATTGTAGCATTATCTACAGTAGAGGCAGAGTATGTGGCAGCTACATTAGCAGCGTGTCAAGCAGTTTGGATGAGGAGCATGTTGAGAAGTTTATGTAAAGAACAAGTAAAAGGCACAGTGATTTATTATGACAATAACTCAGCTATTGCATTATCAAAGAATTTTGTGTTTCACAAGAGAACGAAACACATATATACCAAGTTTCACTACATCAGGGAATTGGTGAACAATGGAGAAATTGTTTTAGAACATTGCAGAACTCAGGAGCAATTTGCAGACATTCTTACCAAGCCATTGGGACAGAAGAGTTTTGAATTTTTAAGGAAATGTCCGAGTATGACTGATAACCAGGAAGTTGAACTTAAGGGGGAGTGTTGAAATATTAATTTCAACTACCCTATACTTTGTCCTCTTTCTATTTTGTGATTGAAGAAGTTCTATCAGGAGCGCCGCTTGCCATTTTAGTGAACAGACAATATTTGAAAACTCTCACAGTCTCTGTACATTCAAAAAATGAGTTTAAATGTCAAACAGAGCTTTCATATTATACACAGGAGTGTTTTTGGTACGTGGGAAGTGTTTGTGTTTAAAATTCCATTGGTCCCACAACGACCAGTCAGCAAAGACACGCGAAAGAGTTTTATTGGTTCGGGTTTTATTTGGGCCAGTTCACAGAACTAATTTCCAGACTCGAAGATGTTATAAACCACATTTCATAATGGTTTCGGGTTTTTTCTGAGCCCATTCGAAAACTTGAATTACGGACCTGAAACTTTATCAACTGCAACCTATGGAACTTTTCGCGTTACAAACGCCACTTACGTCAGCGATCAAGTTTCGGACCCGATGAGCGTTTATAGGCTCGATTTTCTAAACCATCACGCGTCCATGGAGTTGGTGGTATGAGACCAATTTTGCAACGGGAAAACGTTACAATCTGCTTTATTGTTTTGAAGTCCGGGGGTATTTTTTTATTATGTTTTATTAATGTTTCGCAGAGGTTTTGTTATAAGTTTATTAAAGTTCTGTGTTAATGTTTTATCACGCGATTTTTGTAATAGTCCATATATACATATGTTTTAACATATTGTATATGTGTGCTTTTATATAGTGGGCCCCAAAAGATTTTAAAATAGATTTATTTTATATAGTTGTTTTGTTTTATGTTTTATATGTTGCGACATATATAAACAAAAATCCCATGAGGCTAATGTATTGCGATACACAGCAGAGTGTAAAAGAGTATTTTGTTTTATACACAACAGTGTGGTAAAATAGAGAACTGAGACAGAGTGCAATTTTTGTAACAGAGACAGAGTTGTTTTAAGTATTATGTTTATGTAGCAGTCCTTTTGTAATCCCTCTGTGTGAGGAAGATTTTGTAACAGTTTTTTTTACTGAAATAGAAGTGTTGTTGTGTGCAAACTCTGTCTCCCTGTGAAGCGAATTTTTTAAATTCTTTGTGCTTAAGAAGGAGAGTATTATTATCTCTGTGTATTGTTCTAGAATTCTCAGAAATTCCAACACCAATCAGTTTGAATAGAGCATGCCCAAAGTTGTCTCTTACATTAATTTTGGCCCAAATCGGCTGCTAGCTCTCCTCCCTTGGACGAGTGGATTCTTTTGGTGCTCCAAAAGATAGACCGCCAAGACCCCCAAAACGAAGAAAGCAACTATTAGTAGCCACATTTGATTACTGAAATGCTTCATAAAAATAAACACAGAACGAATCAAGCTTTCATCTTTCAGACGGACTACTACCACTAGGCTTGAGTCTAAGAAAGATTGTGTAAACTCTACCTTTTGTGATCAGTTTTCTGTGATGGTCATGTCTCCTACAACTGCATCAATTTCCTAAAAAATAAGGCAACATGAAATGAAAAATATGATAAATCATAATTTTGTTATCACAAAACAATATCATGAGCCCACACACTGTACGTATACCTTGTCAATAATTAGCTGAAGGAGTTCATCATAGCTCGGTGGCGCAACACTTCCATTTCCAAATGTGATATATTCGACCGTACAATTTAGTGATTCAATTTCCTTTTCAAAAGATTTCACGTAGAACCCTGTGGGGTTTGTTCCATTTGTCCCCGCTGAAACGAACTCTCTGAAGTATCTCTTCCAAGGCACCCCCACTCTTAATTTTGTGGGACATGGGGAGGAAGATGACGCTCTGTGATTTTCTAAGGCATGGGAATATATATTCTTGTTATAAAAATTATGGAGGCTAATGAAAAGAATCAGGCATGCAAATGAAAATCTCAATCCGACTCCCCCCATTGGCCATTGTTTACTAAAAGAGGAGATCTACAAATCCTCATGGTAGAGAATGCATCTAATCATTAAACCAAAAAGAGGAATATGGACACTGTTTGATTTTTAATCAGAGTTTAACAGTGCATGTATATAAAGGCTTTCAAGAATCATTGGAATCCTTACCATCTTCCTTTTGGCAGAAAAGTTAGTAGTTTGCTTTCTTATTGGACTTTTGATAACCCCCACCTGCAAAGAATTTTAAAGAATGTTTTGTTTTTTTTGTTGAAAAAAAAACCCACCTTGCAAAGAGTTTCGCAGGATATTTTGTTACTACTTAACATAGTTTTAAGACTTGAAAAGAAACCCTAGTGAACTTGTGGCTGATTTTATTAAAATATTTAATAAACTTTATAATAAAGTTCTTACAGATTGCAAACCACCAATAAATACTTCTAAGGTTAGGTTTTCGAAAGCTTTTGAAGATGATTTTGTTGTTATGCTTAGGGAAATAAAATCTAAAACCTTATCTAACATGCAAACTAATTCAATCAGAGTCGAAGCTAATAGATCATATTCTGCTAAGCTAAAAGCTAAGGCTGAAAAGGCTGAAAAAAGAATGAATTCTAGAGAAGAAGGTACTTCATCATCAAAAAATAAAGATGAAGAACAAAAAATTAACAAAATAACCTGTCTATTTAAAAATTTTCATAATAGAATCTCTAGAATGGATCCAACCTAGAATAACCCAACAAGTTGCAAACATACCCCAAGTCTAGTATAGAAGTCCTTTTCAACCTCAAATTTTACAAAGGCAAAATACTGACCAACAAATTCAACCTCTATTAATGATTGATGATCAAGATCCTGAAGAAACTACTCCTGTTGTCACAAATGATATCAATTGTTTTGTAGATCCTTCATCTCAGAGTTCCATTATCCCAGTCAATCAAGATCAATAAATTATTCAGAATCAAGAGACTCTCAAATTTCAAAATATCAAACTTTTTCTGAATTCCACATTGTCGAATTAAATAGAAGATATGACTTGAGATGAAGACCAAGACCTGTCAGACCAGTCAAAAATTTTACCCTTGATGAACCTCAGGTAAAATCATCTGACAGACAAACATCATCAATCCAACCACATAGTCAGTTACAAGACTAACTCATTATTGAAAAATATTTTCCAATTATTTTTAATGTTGAAAAGGAATTGGAAAGAGTTAAGATTTTAACACATTTATATAAAATCTGTAAGAATTCTGGTTATCAGCAACATGTTTATAAATGGATTCAATACCTCATCATATATGCAGACGGCGATGTTATAAGTTTATAGGATGAGAAACCATCATTTGCTTTTGGTCCTAGTTCTGATATGATTGATGAAAGTGTCCCTCCTTTTTATGTCACATTGAAAGTTCATGATTATCTCCTATATAATTTTATGTTAGATTCTGGGGCCTCCTATAATTTAATTCCTAAAGTAATCATGGATCAACTTCAAATAAAAATTACAATACCATATACACTTTTGATTCAAAGAAAGTAGTGTGTTTGGGATTAATTAAATACTTAGTTGTTACACTAGCTCAAATCCATTTCAAGAGTATATTTTTAGACATAGTTGTTACAAACATCCCTCCAAAGTTTGGAATGTTATTATCAAGATCTTTTTGTGAAATTTTAGGAGGGAGTTTACAAATGGAAATGTCTTTTGCTACAATCCCAGTCTATGGAGGTGAACATTTTAGGTTATATAGAGAAGTAAGATTTATAAATATACTTTGTACAGAAAATCAAGTAATTAATTATTCAATTTATGCAATTGATCAGGATTTCAGATGCTTTACAATAACTGGAAATGATATTTCCAATCCTCAAATTAGAATTTAAGAAACAATTAATAAACTCATATTTCAAATTCTGATATTTGTAAAATGTACTTTGGTGGAGCATTCTCTAAAGATGGGGTTGGGGCAGGAATTGTACTCATATATTTGGATAAAATAAATATAACTCAATCCTTCAAATTATATTTTGAAGTCACAAACAATGTGGAAAAATATGAAGCCCTAGTTTTAGGATTGGAGTTGGCTAAGAATCTGAAAGTTCAAAATTTGGTAGTATATGGAGATTCAATGTTGATTTTAAAATAAATCAGAAACCTCTATCAAGAAAGAAATCCTAGACTTAGAGATTATTAGAATGAAGTATGGGACTACATTGAAAAATATTTTCAAGCTTTTAATATCATATCAATCCCAAGAGAATAAAACATCCATGTTGATGATTTGGAAAATTCTTATAGCGCTTTCAAAATTCTTGATCCACTCCAATTACAATATGACATTGAAATGAAATATAGGCCCACCATTCCTGAAAATTTCAAACATTGGCAAGTATTTGAAGATGATGAATAGCTAAAAAACTTTTTACAAGTGATAGATGAATTGTTTACTTTACAAGTTGAATGAGAACAATTTAATGAAGTGAAATCAAATGAAAATGACAAAGATTCAATTTTAAAACATAAAATTGTTTATCATGATATCATTCAGCTATCAAAAAACTATATCCAAAAAGGAGTAGTACCTCTTGATTTTTTTTTTTTTTGACCATAATGATGTCTCAAAAGATTCAATGTTAAATTCACAACAAGAAGAGGTCCACAATTGAATTATCAATACTTCTGAAGAAATTAGAAATGTTAAAATTTCAGCATCATTGTCCCAAGAAATTAAAGATAAATACATCAATCTTTTCAAACATTACAAATATGTATTTTCTTGGTCATATGAAGATTTGAAAACCTATGATACAACCATTATTGAACATAGATACCTCTCAAACTAGAAGCTAAACCATTTCAATAAAAATTAATAAGAATATATCCAATTTTTCTTCAAGTCATAGAAAAAGAAATAAAGAAATTATTGGATGAAAAAATAATTGTTCCCTTAAGATATTCTGAATGGATAGTCAACCTAGTTCCTGTTAGGAAGAAAAATGGTGAGATAAGGTTATGTGTTGATTTCAGGAATCTGAACAAACTATCCTTAAAATATGATTATCCATTACCTAAAATGGATCAATTACTTTAGAAATTTTTGAGGTTCAAATAGAATTTCAATGTTATATGGTTTTAATGGATATAACCAGATTATGGTTAGTCCATATGATAGACAAAAAATAACATTCACGACACCATGGGGCACATTCATGTATGCCAAAATTCCATTTGGCTTAATTAATGATGGAGCAACATTTCATAGAGAAATGGACCCGACATTTGTGGGTAAGATAAAAAAATTCATGGCCATCTCTTGATGATTTAACTGTCTTTTATAATTTTGATGAAAAGAATTTGTAACACTTGAGGAAAGTTTTTGAAAGATGTAGGAAGTATCGAATTTCACTAAATACCAAAAGTCAATTTTTGCGATGAAAGAGGGAAAGATTTTAAGACACATAATTTCACAAGAAGGAGTTGTTATTGATCCAAAGAGAGTTTCAGCAATTCAGGTAATTGGTTTACATAGAAATAAAAATGAAATTCAAGAATTTTTAGAAAGAAAAAAAAAAATTAAGAGTGTTTATTCCTAATTATGTTGAAATTGTGAAATATATTACTAACATGGTTAATAAGGATAAAGAAAATAAATAGAGAGTGGAAGCACGATATTCATTTTCACAAATTAGAAAGGTTATTTTAGAATCCCCAGTGCTAGCTAGTCCAGGTTACACAAAGTTGTTTAATATATTTTCCTTTGCCTCAGATACTACCTTAGCAGTTGTTTTATTCAAAATAAATGATGATTAACAAGAAAAACCAATTTCCTTTTTTCAGTAAGGTCACGAGAGATGCTGAATTAAGATATGACATCATAGAAAAACAAGATTATGCCTTGGTACAAGCTTTGAAAGCATTTAGGATATATGTTTTACATTCTGCTATAATTTCTTATGCTCCAAACAATGCAGTAAAGATAGTCCTAACTCATCCTGATATAGATGGAAAGAGGGGAATATGGATTTCTTAGATAGTTGAGTTTGATTTAGATATCAAACCTACAAATTTGGTGAAAGGACAAGGTTTAGCTAAGCTTCTACCTAAATAAAATTGTAAAATACTTGGTATCAATACTATTATGCATATTTCAAGAGAGGAGAATCCACAAGAACCTTCTCAAATTTTAAGAGAGGAGAATCCATAAGAACCTTCTCATACTTCAAGAGAGAAAAATACATAAGATCCTTCTCATATTTCAAGAGAGGAGAATCCACAAGAACCTTCTTCAAATCAAGATGTTACTCCTCTTCCTTTACATATTGATGATTTATTTTACTTTCATATTGGTGTAAAGACATAGTAAATTTTCTTCGTGATTTTAAGTATCCTATTGAATTCACCAAGAACCAATACAAATATTTAATACATGAGGCCATGAAATATTGCATTATAAAAGCCAATTTGTATTGGAAAAATCATTTGAATATCCTCTTATTATGTCTGTCTCAAAATGAAACTGAAGGAGTAATTGAACGGTTTCATAAAGGCATCTCTAGGGAACATTATCCTTGGAAAGCAACAACATATTAATTTTTAAGAGCATATTTATATTGGTCAAAACTATTCTCACAGGAGTTGTATTCCATGACAAAGATTAGTTTATTGGACAATTTGTCTAAGATAGCTCCTCTAAATATTTTAATTATTTCCTTCTGTCATCTATGAATTTGTTTTTTTTAGTTGTAGAACTTTTTTTTACGCATATGTTCTATATATGATTAATTAAATGCTTAGTTTAAATGTTTACATGATTATATATATTCTTAAATTCTTCCTTTCAAAATAAATTAAAGATTAATTTTGTTAAGGACAAAGAATCAACCCTTCTATTCACTCATTAATACTTAAAGTCTAAATCTATTTAGAGTTCAAAGCATTGGTCATTCAATTAAAATCAAAATAAAAAACTTGACTTAGATGCTTTGGAATAGTTCCTTAGACTATAACTATATACAAAGTACAACAAATTCTTCAATTGACTATAACTATATACAAAGTACAACATATTCTTTTTCCTCTTCTTCGCTAGAATGAGTGATGAGTGTGAGTTCCAAATGGAGGATGAGTAATTCTCTATATATAGGCCTCTTCAAAGTGGACGTGGCTCTTCTTTTAGGATGACTTGCCAGCTCCTAGGTTGACTCGGCCTTGGAGTGTATTCTGACATTTTTAAAGAAAAAAATATTTTTATTTACAAGTTACAATGTTCCTAGTGGGGTCTTCAAATTATGACAATAACTCTTTTGACTTATTGACCTAGGAAAAACCCTAAAAGCACTCAATGGGTGCTTGACCTATAAAATAAAATAAATTAATCATAAAACCCATGCTGCAAAATAATCACAATAAATTTTATTTTCATTTTATAATTTACAATAATAAAAATCCATTTCATACTTATGAAGACCAAACCTATTTAAAAAAATTTCAACATCTTCTTCAACCTAGAAATAAGGTTCTCATTACCTTTACCTTTAATCCTACAATTCTTCATGAAGAAATTATTTTTTCACATATAATTGTTGACATTCCAAGTATAAAGTGGGAGTATGACCAAGGATAACTCTTATGGATGACATTTTAAAAACAAGTGAAATTATTTCTTTAAAGTCAATACTTTATTTCTTGGGAAAATATTTTCAACACTAGCCTTGATTTGTATCTTTCCTTCTTCTCTTCACCATCACGTTTAATACTGTATAAAATTTTGTGTTTTAGGGAATTTCTTCCTTTTGGAAGTTTCACTAACTCCCAATTTTTGTTGTCTAATAGTGAGTCCATTTCTTGATCCATTGGTTCCTTCCACTTTTTTCTAATTTCAACTTCACAATCTTCCTGAAAACGATGAGACTCACTTTCATATTCATCGGTTAGAAAAAGAAATATTACTGACTCAATACGATGAATTGCATACATTTTGTGAGGGCTTGGGCCTAGTATGTTTATTAATTGTGATGGTCATTTCTAGTTGAATCTCTTGCAATGGATGCTGAAAGCATTTATTCCCCCTAGCTTCTTTTCCATCAAATATATTTGTTGTTTCCCTAATTGTATACAATGTAGAAATTTGAATAACTGATATATTATTCACCGAGATTCTCCTGATCACACACTATTTTAACTTCATGCACAATATAGAATCTCTTCTACCATTGATCATCACATGCGGAAATAAAATCAATTGCATGCACACATTAAAACCATAAAAATTCACACATATGAACACAGTATTTCATGGGAAAGCTTAAAGCTGAAAACCCCCAACTATCTGTATATTATATGTCATAGATATCATGTAACAATCATTGTACAAAGCTCCTCACAAGCTCTCAACACAACCTCCAATTGCTACACACTAATCAAGCTAGATCTAGCAAAACACATGCTCCAATCTCTGCCACCTGATAGCCAACCTCTATTGCGTAATCAATGCTGTAGGATGGCTCATTAAATAACTTGAACCAGCTGGCTTGTACTGCGCAATCATCATGGGCTTCTCCAATCACTAGTTGTTGAAAATATGCAACTGTATAGTCACAACTGATAGTTAACCTGCTCTTTCACCTATCTCTGCACTGGTCTCCACTGAAACTGTCCATGCACTGAAGTTAACTGATGTATTCTTTAGTTGATTAATGAGTTTATAATTAGTGAATTAATTAATAATTAATTCACACCACTCCCACTAATTGTATCAATCAGTTAAACTAGATACAAATAGCTCAACTATGTTTAGATTAGTTAAACTGAATACAACTCCACTAACTTCCTCAATCAACTCCACCAAACTCTGTCACATGAGTTCTAACTGAAGTATCCATGCAATAGCTCCACATAACCCTCAGGAATAGCATAATTCCTTATGTCAGCTCCTGTGCCACATCTGTGCACTTAACTGAAGTGCTCCAAGAGAATAAGATAATGTTTATAGTCCAAATATTATTAAGAGCTAATAATATTCGACATATCTATTTTTAGACTGGCAATCTAAAAATAGATTCCGCCCAATATGTCTAAAAATAGAAGTCCATCTATTTTTTTCGACTTGACCAACCATCCACAAATAGCATCCTGCAACTCATAGAACATGATCCATATGTCTAAAAATAGACATAGTCTAAAAATAGACTTTGCACCAAAAATAGCCTGCGGGCCCACTTAGTGAAGGAAACTTCTTTCCACTAAGCTCTTCATCTTGTTGCAATCTCAACACTCCCTCTCAAAAAGATAAGGATTATCTACCACCCCTATCCTGCCTCTGTGGTATTCGAATTTTCTCCTGGTGAGCATCTTCGTCAAGATATCAACATCCTGATCCTCTGTAGGAATGTATGAAAGTAACATGATCTTCTGCTGCACACAATCTCTGATATGATGATACCGGATGTCAATGTGTTTAGATCTATCATGAAATACTGGATTAACCGAGAGTTTGATGCAACTATGATTATCACAATAAATCACAGTAGGATCCAAGTGTGAACCGAACAACCCGACCAGGATCTTCCTCATCCATATAGCCTCGCATGCAGCCAAACTCGCTGCCATATACTCTGCCTCTGCTGAATTGAGTGCCACGGATCTCTGCTCCCTGCTGTACCAAGAAACTGCTGTCAACCCGATACTGAAAATCCCTCCAGATGTGCTCTTTCTGTCCGTTGGGCTCCCTGCCCAATCTGCATCCATGAAGCCACACAGCTTCACCTCATCCGAATGTCTATACCATAATCCATATCTCGATGTGCCTCTGAGATATCTCAATACATGCTTGCCTACCTTCCAGAAGAGCTTGGTAGGCTTAACCATAGCTTGTGAAAGCTGGTTAACAGCATAGCATATGTCGGGTCGTGTATTGACCAGATACATAAGCGACCCCACCAACTGTCGATAAACAGTGGCATCCACTACCTCCGCTGAAGTAGCATCCTCCTTCCTCCATCCACCAAGAAGAGGAGTATCAACAGGCTTGCAGCCATGCATGTTGAACTTCTCTAGTATCTCCCGGGCATACTTGCCTTGAGAAACAAACAGTCCATCACTGCGCTGCCAAATTTCCAATCCCAGGAAATAATGAAGGAGGCCCAAGTCCTTCATCTCAAACTCTTTTGCAAGATCATCCTTGCATGAGAGTATCAACATCTCATCACATGTCAAAATAAAAGCATCTCCATAAAGTACAATTATCAGCAACTTACCCTCCACCACAATCTGGTATAGGTTCGGATCCGCCTCACTCTTGGAGAATCCAAGTCTGGTGAAATAACTGTCTATTCGTGTGTACCAAGCACGAGGTGCTTATTTCAACCCATACAATGCTCTCTTGAGCCTGCACACATGCGACTCGCTACTGAAGATCTTGAAACCTTCCGGCTGCTCTATGTACACCTACTCCTCAATCACCCCGTTGAGGAATGCAGTCTTCACATCCATCTGATGAATGTGCCACCCCATCTGCGCTGAGAGAGCAAGAATCGTCCGTATGGAAGAATACCTTGCGACAAGTGCAAAGGTTTCCTCATAATCGATCCCCTCAATCTGTGAGAAGCCTCGGGCAACAAATCTTGCCTTTTACTTCTCCACACTCCCGTCAGTTGCCTGCTTCACTTTGTAGATCCATCTCAAAACCACCACTGATTTCCCTTCTAGCCTTGGGACAATCTCCCATGCACTGTTTCTGACAATCGAATCATACTCTTCCACCATGGCATCTACCCATGCGGAATCCTCCACAGCTTCCTCGAAAGAGGATGGCTCTGTCACAATACACTTGCTCATAAGAGCCATGTATCGAGTGTACTAGTCAGGTGACTGTCTCTGTCTGCGCTGTGATGTAGGTGCTCCTACAATCTTCTCTGCATATTGAGCCAGTCGCTCAGCTTTTGTAGTGTGCTTCCGCCCTCTGATGGTTGGCACTGCATGAGTGGTCTCTTCCACTCCATGAACCTCCTCTTGTGGCTGATCCACATCCTGAGGCTCATCCTTAGGAACCAATAGCTCCTCATCTGCATGCAAGTGTGGCTCCCTCTCAAGCAAACACTTCATGGCTTTCTCCTCCTGAAATTTGATATCCCGTCGCACAACAATCTTGCGACTATCTAGCAAATACACACGATAGTTGTGGGGTGTATCAGTGTACCCCACAAATATCCCAACCTCTGCGGTCGGCTCCAGCCTCTTCCTGGCATCCTTAGTCACATGAATGTAAACAGGTGAACCAAAAATCCTCAAATGGGAAATATCAGGCCTCTTACCAAAAAACGCCTCCTCGGGTGTACTCATGCCAAGTATCCTGTGAGGACAACAGTTCTGCACATATACTGCAGTATTGCATGCCTCAGCCCACAAGTGTATGGGAAGGCCCTGATCATGCAACGTCGCCCGTGCAGCATCCACGATCGTTCTATTCTTTCGCTCAGCAACCCCATTATGCTGTGGGTTATGATGTGCTATGAGCTCTCTTCGAATTCCTTCTGCACTACAAAAATCCTTGAATTTGCCAGAGATGAATTCACCACCATTGTCGCTCCTAAGAGCCTTCACCTGCTTCCCTGATTCTTTCTCAACCAGTGCCTTGAACTCACAAAACTTTGAGTATGTCTCGCTCTTCTTCTGCATGAAGAAGATCCAACACTAGAAAAAATCATCAACTAATATCACATAGTACCCATGCTTTGTTGTCGAAGCTACTGAGAAAGGTCCACACACGTCTGTGTGAATTCTCTCAAGGATTATCGTGGCATGACTATCCTTCTTGTGAAAGGTGTCTTTCACAAATTTTCCCAAGGTACATCCCTTGCACTGATCTGACTGCGCAAGAGTACCCTTAGGAAGCCCAGTAGAAATCTGCTGCAGTATCTTCAAAGCTCCATGGTGAAGGTGGCCCAATCTCCGGTGCCACAACTCGCCATCATCACGGCTCACCACTCCTTCTGCCTTGCATGCCATTGCTGCGCAGCCATCTACCTGCAATTTATAAAGGTTCTTAACTCGAGCCCCTATCCTCCGGGTCTCACCAGTTGCCTTACTACTCAAGAAAGCCTTTCCCTTGCTAAAGACAACATCATATCCCTTGTCTTCTAACATCGCCACAGAGATAAGATTCTTATTCAATCTTGGAACATGCATCATTCCTTCAATACGAAGGGTTTACCAGACTCCCTCTCAAAGGAAATGGTACCAATACCAGTCGCACTGTATCTACCATCATCGCCCATCTCGATGTGCACTCCAAGATATTTCTCATCCAGATCAGTAAACAAATATCGATCTCCTGTCATGTGAAAAGACACACCACTGTCAAGAAACCACACTGAACCCATCACACTTGAGACCAAGCATGCGATCAACAAAAAATCCAGCTCAAACCACGAGGCTAAGGCCTCTCCAGTTGCAAATCCAACAGCCTGTTTATTTTTCTTCTTCTGTGGACAATTAGTGGCATAATGTCCGTGTTGGTGACAGTGAAAGCACTTCACCTTGGAAATGTCCTGCTTCTTGCCTTTCGCACCGGATTGAGAAGCTTTCTTGCTCTTCCCCTTCTTTGCTTCGGTAGCCAAAGCGCAATTTTCTTCATCAGAGTTCTTTGATGAAGATCCGTCCCTGGTACTTCGCCTTATCTCCTCTTGCACAAGATCTGACCAAAGTTGCTCCCATCCTGGCAATTTCTCCCAACCATTAACAGAGTCCTGATAGGAATGCCAACTCTTCGGAAGCCCAAGGAGATCCAAGCTCACCAAGTCCTCTTCATCAACAGTAACCCCCACACTTACCATCTCATCCCTGCATTGGATGAACTTCGTGAGGTACTTGGGCATACTGTCGCCTTTCTCAATTTTTATGTTTCTGAGTTTATCCTTGAGTGCCAACTTCCTCTGGTTGCTCTTGCTTTGAAATAAATTTGTCAAAGCTTTCCACATCAAGAATGGAGAAGCTTTACCATGAAGGCTAGACACTATGTGATCCTTCACACCTTCCAACAGAATCCTTCGACACTTTGTTGTCTTCTTTTGCCATGCGTCAAGTACGACAGCATCACTAGAAGTAGGTTTTGGAACTTATGCATCTTTGAACTCCTTCAACCCATTGTCATCCAGCACCGCCTCCATCCTGTCCTTCCATGCAATATAATTTGAGCTACCCTCAAGGGCATACTCCATTCCCAATCCGTTGAAAGACATCTCAACTTCGACACTAAGAAAACACTACTGCAAATTCGAATTCCACCAGCTCAAAACTCAACCGCTTCAATGTTTTGAAATTGCTCCAATGATCAATATAGCTCTGATACCATGTATAAATTTGAATAACTGATATATTATTCACCGTGATTCTTCTGATCACACACTATTTTAACTTCATGCACAATACAGAATCTCTTCTACCATTAATCATTAATTGCAGAAATAAAACAATCGCATGCACACATCAAAACCATAAACAATCACACATATGAACACAGTATTTCATGGGAAATATTAAAGCTGAAAACCCCAAACTATCTGTATATTATATGTCATAGAGATCATGTAACAATCATTGTACAAATCTCCTCACAAGCTCTCAGCACAACCTCCAATTGCTACACATTAATCAAGCTAGATCTAGCAAAACACATGCTCCAATCTCTTCCACCTGATAGCCAGCCTCTATTGCGTAATAAATGCTATGGGATGGCTCAATAAATAACTTGAACCACCTGGCTTGCACTGCGCAATCCTCATGGGCTTCTCCAATCACTGGTTGTTGCAAATATGCAATAGTATAGTCACAACTGATAGTTAATCTTCTCTTTCACCTATCTCTGCACTGGTCTCCACTGAAACTGTCCATGCACTAAAGTTAACTGATGTATTCTTTATTTGATTAATGAGTTTCTAATTAGTGAATTAATTAATAATTAATTCACACCACTCTTCACTAGTGTATTAATCAGTTAGACTAAATACAACTAGCTCAACTATGTTTAGATTAGTTAAACTGAGCACAACTCCATTAACTCCTCAATCAACTCCACCAAACTCTGTCACATGAGTTCTAACTGAAGTATCCATGCAATAGCTCCACTTAACCATTAGGAATAGCGTAATTCCTTCTGTCAGCTCCTGTGCCACATCTGTGCACTTAACTAAAGTGCTCCAAAAGAATAAGATAATGTTTATGGTCCAAATATTATTAAGAGCTAATAATATTCGACATATCTATTTTTAGACTGGAAATCTAAAAATACATTCTGCCCAATATGTCTAAAAATAGAAGTCCATCTATTTTTTCTAACTTGACCAACCATCCACAAATAGCATCCTGCAACTCATAGAACATGATCTATATGTCTAAAAATAGACTTTGCACAAAAAATAGCCTGCGGGCCCACTTAGTGAAGGTGACTTATTTCCACTAAGCTCATCATCTTGTTGCAATCTCAACATATGTACAAATACTTTGACAAGAAATATACTTTGTAAAATGAAGAGGACAAAGAGATTACCTCAACATTAAGTGTTCTAGGTTTCACAGGAACACTTGTCATTATCCAGTGCTAACTTATGTAGATACAATTGGGCGGATCCTACAATACATTAACCTCAAAACATGATTTTTAGGAGTTCCAAGTGATAAGTATTGACCACATATCAAGATTATGATATTCACATGTACTACAAGCTTCCTAAGTTTGAAGAATATCTCAACTCAATATTTTATGCCAATTTTGGACAATCTACAAAGGATATCCTCAAAACCTGGTGGCAAGAACTAAGCAATTTTTTTCAAAATACTAATGGTATTTACAAAAAAAATATGTTGAAAAAAAATTATCAATACTTAATGGTCATGTGCTACAGGCTATATGAATGCGAAAATGCCAAATTATTTGAGGAAAAATGGTTCTATATGGTACACCCGTGTGCTACCAAGGGAATTGTTTTCAATTGGTCCAATATCATAGCTTAGAAATTGTAGAAGAGTGTTGCAAATGTGTAGAATGTGTTAGAAGGTGAACAACTTAAATTTTACATGTTCTCATGTCTACTATATGAAATATGTGCCAAGAACAAATCGCCAGGGTTGGAGTGGAAATGGACATAGGCTAAATATATACCTCTATGTATTGCAATATAATTTGGGAAACAAGTTACATAGGAGTATATGTGAGGATAACTGAGTTCTTTATTACGGTACTATATCAGATGATATTTGGATCTGAGGCACCTTGCATGAAAAATCAAGCAAGAAAAGCTCTAGAAAATATTACAAGCATGTTAGCATCACCCCGGGGAACATTTATTTGATTCTTTAGCATGTAAAAAATCCCACATATCATCTTTTTGTTCATCACATATAAGGTTCTCACAGAAGGTGTCAGTTATTAGCTTTCCACAAGGTTGTCTAGCTCATTTTAGAGGCCAAAGAAGTCCCCGTGACCCATATTCCCATTCTGTATTAGATCATACAACTTCAATAACTTGAAGTCAACAAAGGAAGAAATTCCAAAACTGGAACACCTCAAGTTCGGTGAAATGGGATATCACTGGTATGATCTCATAGGCATAGTGGCGTAGCATTGTTCCAAGCTAAGATATACATAGAAATATGTCGCAATCTCTTGGAAAGATAAGCAGAAAATCAAGAATCACTACAATGCCTCTAGAGAAAGTAGAACAAAATGGAGAAGTAGATCCTTCAAACCAAGAAAACATTCTAGATAAGGCAAAGGGAGGAAACTAGGAGGATATATACATCTAATACAACCCTAAATTGAAATTAAAACATGACTAGGAGGTTGCAGAAGAAAGAATTAAAAAGTTCAAAGCTGATAAGTATACTAAAGGTGTAGTTGAAGAGAAAAAGAAGAGGAAGGAGCATGAAGAATCTATAAAACAAGATACAAGAAGAAGAATAAGAGGCTAAAAGGAAGGGACAAGTTGCAGAGCAAAGAAACAAGAGGAGGAAAAAAAACTTAAGAAATAGTTTATGAAAAAGAGAAAATAAGAATTGGGAAAAAGGAAAGAAGAGGAAGCTCTGAAGAAACAGTAAGAGGAGGCCTTCAAGAAGTAGGAGGAAGAATAACAAAGAAGGTTATGTAGCATTTGATTTTTGTTAGGTCCATATTTTACTAGTGTAGTACTTTATTATTGTTAGTGTTGCCCCCTTATTGTGATTGTTCTACCCTTGTAAACCCCATATTGTTATTATTATGCCCTTACATTATTATTGTTAGGTCGGATAGGATTATATTGTGACCCCATGGACTCCTATATATAGAAAGGAGGTTTTTTCATTTGTATCATCCAAGAATTATTCATTTATTTAATGTAAAGGAGGTTTCCCCCTCGAAATGGCTTATTTCTAAGGCGTTGATCGCTATTTTCTTCTATTTTTGGAGCAGGTTTCATAACATTTGGTATCAGAGCTTTGGATTCTAGGGTTTTGCTACTTCAAACAGGTCATTGTGGAATTTTTGCTATAAATTTTTTTCTATGATGGTTCAAACACTAAAAAAAAATCCCATTTCTAAGAACTCCTGAGGAACTTCATGTAAAAATTTCAGATCTTGGTTCGCAATATTTTTAAAGATATGATCTGTGGAAGTTAGGGTTTTTGCAGGCTCCCGAATTTCGTCAAAAAGAGTTGACCTTGGGAAAATCTTCATAAATCTCTCTCTCAGCATTGGATGGAATCTGTAAAAATTGGTCGAAAGTACATAGATTGTAGTTTCCCATGTCTCAATTTCGGAGCCCAAGGAGGAAACTGTGACACATGGCACCACGTACAAGTTCGCTCTACTGAACCAGTCCATAATTAGGCCATTGTGGGAGATTGGGCATAACTTCGTCTTGAAGAATCCAAATCAGGTTAGACCTATGGCATTCGAAATAATATTCAAAGGGTTACTACAAGACCAAATTTCAAATACTTAAGATCTGAAATCACACATATAATTCAATTTTACTATCAAGCTCCTCAAAATCAAGAAAAAGGTGTGTATTTTTTTCAAATTGCATAATTCTTGTGTGAAAAATCAGTTTGAAGTGATTCGAGGGGCATATTGAAGCATATTGAAGTATTGGGTTCTAAAATGCCCCCTAAAAAGAATTCAACACCAATTAAGCCCTCATAATACACTACTATGACTCATGAAAAGGAAGAAGTGCAACATGATACATCAAAAATACAAGAGCAAGTGCACCAAATTCCGCTCTCACAAAAAACAACAAAAAATGAAATGGAAGTTTTGAAGAAAGGCACCGAAGCTACGATGGATGGTTTTAAGAAAGGCATGGAAGCTAAGATGGATGATTTGAAGAGTGGCATGGAAGACATGGAAGAAAAAATGGAAGACATGAAGAATGCTATAAAAGCAGACATGGAAGGTTTGAAGGAATATTTGACAAATTTGATACAAGAAACGATTCCAAATGCAGAAAAGATAGTAGAGGGAACTCATGATGAGAAAAAAATAAATGTTAATCGTGATTTCATAAACTCTAATGTTGGATTGAAGACTCACCATATTCCAAAGATCAATATGAGGAAGTTTTATGGCAAGGATCCCATAACATGGATTCTATAGATGGAGCAATATTTTGATCTCAATAATGTGCAAAACACACAAAACGTATGCCTTGCAACTTTATATTTAGAAAAAAATACATTTGTATGGTATCTATGGCTTTTCTCCTGTAAAAAAATCATCACTTTGTCAATTTTTATGGAGGAAATGATAGCACATTATGAGGATACAAAGAGAAACGCCTTCTTTAGCCAATTGATAAATCTCAAACAAAAGGGTCCACTGGTGGAGCACATTGAGGAGTTCCAAAAATTGAATATAAGCGTCAATGATATTCTATAGGAACACATGATTGATGTATTCATAGGTGTTAGCCACCTATAAAAATTTTCCATGTCAACTGGTGGCTAAATCATTTTGGACAGCCTTCAAGAAACAGTTTTGCTGCCAAAATTTTTGATGCTTAAAGTCTTTCTGAAAATATTCTATCCTTTCGTTAATCGTCACTGTTGTTCCCTCTTTGAAGTTAGAAATTCTGTTGTTTTTCCATGAAGAAAAGACTGTTGTAAAAATCCCATTTTCCCCTTCTTCACGCAAAACTAACCTTCATTTTTTACCCCTTTATTCCCCATAGAATTCCTCTATTTTTTATGATTTCCCTTCTTCCCTTCGTGAAAATCCCTTTTAAAAATTCTAAAACTCATTTTTAGACTTTACTGAAACCCCCAAATCCATCAAAAAACCTTGAAAAATTCATAAAAAATAAGTTTGTTTAAACTATGGACTTAAGCCCCCTTGGGCTAAGTACTAAACCACTTCCCCACATGTGCCCAGGCACTAGAACCAAGTGCTAGGCCCTTTCGGCGCTTATCGCATCGAAAAAATCAGAGCGCGCAAGTCAGTTTCTTATGTTAAAAATTCCGATGCGATTAAGCCCTTTGTTTATAACCACCGATCATATTATTATTTCATATGACCGTTGTGCTCGCAATCGGGCACTAAAAAATTGTAATAATCCATCTTTGATGCATATTTTCCTTTGTAAAGTCAAAAACCCACATTTTCCTAAGTTTGGTCTAAAACCTACCAGAGTTATGTTTTTTAATATAAAATGGGTAGATTGAAAAGCCCCGCATCAAAGTTCTGATGCAATTGGGCCCCACTATATATAAAATCCACTTTTCTCCATATAAGCTTATGCCCGGGACCAAGATTTTAAGTCCTGAAGCGTTAATCGCATCAGAGAAAATCAAAATGGTTAGATTGAAAGACCCACACCCAATTTCCGATGCGATTGTCCCTTATATACATAAGCCCTGGGCCTATCGCATTCCATATAGACCAATGGCCCCGCCGTCGGGTGCTAGACCATTTCATATATATATATCCCGCCCCGATACATAAAACCTTTGTATTTCATCAATTTCTGGGTTTTTATATATATTAAAGGTTTTTCGCCGGTGTATGATGTGAAACAATATCCGCCGTTGATCCCATACTAATCAACGGACTGCGCCAAATCACATCGACACTTTTTCATCGGGCACATTTTATTTCCTCCGCCAATTGACATTCCCCTATCCATTCTCCATTGTTGATCTGATCTGCAGATCGACGGCTCACAATCAATCGCATCGTCGCACTCCATGTTCTTTTCCCCACCGATCGCCGAGCCTTGATTGCATTTGGCCGTCCACGTGTCCTAATCGGACGGTCCAGAATGTGTCTCCCAACTTTGGTTATATTTTATGCAGCCCCACTCATAATTTTTTTCCGGCCATTACAGCCATTGATCTCTGCAGATCAACGATCCTTATTGAACCTATCTCTGCCTGTATATTATTTCATCTTTACCCTGAATTCAATCCTGGCCGTTGATCTTCTACATCCAATGACCCATATTTAACTCGACAGGCTTGCCTCCTGTGGGTCCTGCCTCCCTCTAGAACTAATCTCCACCGTTGATCCCCTGATCGGACGATCTATACTAAAACTGCCATGCCTTTTATCCCTCACACATCTAGTCACTTTCGCGCTTGCTCTCCACCATTAGATCTGAGGGCCTAGATCTAACGGCCCACACGGATTTTTGTGCAACCTTCAGTGCGGAGGTTAATTTTCAAAAGTTACACGTTATAGGTTGTTTTCAAAATACATGTGTTGCCTTCCAAGGCATATCGCATTCAAAAAGGTGAAACCACCTTTCTCCCATTTCGCCACGCGATACTGCCTGTTTTGCTTTCCAAAACCACTTAACCCTGTTTTATTGTGTTTTATCGCATGGTGTCTCCCGTCATTGATCTCTATAGATCAACGGCTCAAATTTAATTAGGCCATATGCTATTGCCCTCCACCTTTCCTAAAGGGTTTCTCAGAGCGATCTCCACCATTGATTATGTGGGCGGATCTGATCCGACGGTCCACGATCATCCCGAAACCCCAAATTTCCTTTTTATGTTTTTCTGTTTGCCAAAGGAAATTTCCTCATTTCCTTTGTATTTCTTATGTTTTCATCAAAAAGCGGCCCTGCTTCATTATGTCTCCCTAGTCGCTCCCCATCGTCGATCTTTACAAAATCAATGGCTTTGATATAAAATTCCACCGCTTATCCATAAAACCGCCCCTTTTGATCTTCGCACACAATCTCCACCGTTGGATGCTGTCATCCAACAACCATGCTCCAAGCTGAAACCTCCAAAGAAGTTTTTACCAAATATGCAGGATTTATTAATTATTTTTGTTTTTTGCAGGATTTAAAAGGGTTTCAAATGTTTCAAAAAGAAAATGGAAGCCGAGGGTGACGATCCTCCAGACTTTCGTTCATTAAAAGGAAAGCCATATACAGGGTTCAATTTCATGTTTCCTGAATGACTCATGGGCATTGATGCCATGTGGACCTTTTGCACACCTGCACATCAACAAGACACAAAGAATTAAATCAAATCAAAGAGTATCAGTGTCGAAGACCCACACACAGCAGTAATGAAGAATTAAACATTGATTATACAGTTCAATGGATTACAGCTAAAAATTGATTATCAAAAGCCTTCTCCATTGAATTAAACACAATTAAAGGCAAATCAAGGATATTTATTGGACAGAGGATGCCTCCACTGCCACATCAGAGGAAAATTAATTCCTCTCAGCTACTGGATGGCCACCTGTGACTTCACAACATTCGAGCAAAGGCCGAGTAATGACCAAAATAGAGCATATCTGCCCCTTACAGCTGAATAGTTATTTCGAATCAAAGAAACTAATATAAACTATCAACAGAGTTATTGCAAAAGATGACACAGAGCCTTGAAGTCAACATAAGCTTCCAGCAAGCTTAAATTACTTAATGTAAACCAATTAATACAGAAAAATATCTGTAAATTTCTCCCTTGAGCCCCTCAAAGGCCGAGAAGCATTAACTGTATTAATTGAACTCGAAAGATCTTTTCTCTCTTTCGACCTCCTCATTCCTCTATAAAAAGTGGTTGAGGAATCCATTGTAAACGTTGGTTGTTTGATTACTAGTTGTAATACTCAAACTCTCTGAAATAATACATAGTCAGTTGAAGTTGAAGAAGAAATTGAAGTCTTGGAAGCCCTAATGATGTTGTTGCATGCTTTTTCTTGAGAAGGCTCTATCATTGGATCCATCAGCTTGGATGTTGGTGAAGTATTCTGAACTGTTTAATGTTTTCCCCTGTTTTCATTTTGTTCCATAAATTCTTACTACAGTAGGATGATAGTTTTAGGCTAAGAAATGACTCCTGGAAGCACCTTAGACTTGTTTATCCTTCACTGTTTTATGTTTTCTTCTACTGAGGTATTTTAGAGTCTTTAATCTCTCTCTTTAGTCCTCATGCTTTTTTATTTCCTTAATAGTTTGAATAGTTGGTTTCAGCATGATTTATGGTTCTCCCTACTTGTTTGCTGCCACTTAAAGGTTGTTATTGAAGTCTCCCTTTGAAGTTTCTTTGTTTACAGTAAGCCGAGGAGGTCTGTTCTGATCTTGCCCCTTGTCCTTGCTTGAACAATTGGCTTAAAGGTCTTTATAGTTTTTAGGTGTTCCCTATTCTATGACCACAATTATCAGTGAATCTTTTATGTTTTCTAAGTCATTTGAAATAAAATCTTTGAGGAAATAGGGTATTCCCTGAATCTTAGATTTCATTTTAAAAGTTGTTTTGAAGTCATTATTTGCTTAAAGTGTGATTTGTAGAATTCATGGTTAGCCTTGTCTATCAAATAGCTCTTTATTTTTCAAGTTGTGCTTTAAAACTCCCTTTGTTGAGAATTAAATTTCTCTTTCCAAATCATTGATGTCCATCTCATTCCAAAAACAAAGGATCCTGCGGCCAAGTTATATTTTCCCTTTGATATCCCATATCCATTGATAAGTTTGTCATGACCTCTTATTGACTCCATTGCCCAATGAATCTGACATTTCCGCTTTCTATCTATCTTTCCTAGACCTTTTAGGTTCTGTTGTGTCAATTCAACCAAACAAATAAACAAACACTTGCACTTAATAACTAGTTTAAAACCAATACTCAAAGCACACAAGATAAACCTTTGCAAAAAACAAATAATTTGAGAGATCCCTCTCTGAGAGCAGGAGGACTAGATCCTGTAACTCTAAATATTGGTTCTGATGTTGCCTTGTATTTTGATTTTCCAAACTATCAAAACACTGGACACCAACATAATGGCGATCACGGTGGGACCTACTGAGAATATAGTGGTTTGAAAACACTTCTTAAAACTCTTTAGGCCCTTAACTTAATAAAGAACACCTATTGGACTTATCCGACTGCTCACACCAACATAATGGTGATCACGGTGGGACTCTAAGTAAAATCCTTAAAACAAAACACTCCTTGTCTAGTATAACATAAGTAGCCTTCTTCAAGCACTACCTAACAAAATGGTAATCATGATAGGACTTAATTGAATCAGTGACAAACTAAGTGACCCTTAGGATTCCCATAATACCTTATCAAACCTTGAAGCAACCAGTTACCAAGCCATAAGAGTGAACTATGTATGTTTAAACACCTTAGCTAAGTGTTAAATCAGATTTAGGACACTTTCATAACATATAAGACCGAAATAACTCAGAAAAACCCAGAAACATTTCAGTTTGGCTTCATAATAAACATGGTGGTGGAACCATCCAATTTTTTACCTTCATAGAGGCTAAATAGTTCCCACCTGGCGACTCCACTAGCCCCAGTAGGCCTATTACTCATCTAGGTTCCTAATTCTCTTTAGGAATGTGTTAACCAGCCTTGAAGAAGTTTAGAAGCCTATTCCCATACTAGATAAGACATCGTGAGAGGTAAAAATAGTATGGCTTCACATAGGATCAACACTAGATCCCATCCAGACCCAAATCCTCCTTTAATCATTGAAAATCCAGAGAGAATTCTGTGACAGACTTCTAACTCTAGAGAATCAACTGCTAATAGGAGCCTCTTAAGAAAAAATTTTGTCCCTGAAAACCTTGTTGTCTTAGAGGATTTACACTTGATTTACATCATACAAAGAACATCTTTAGAAACAGATCTCAAGATGATTTAAACCAAGTTTATCTTGACATTGCAGATTTGAAACAAAGCTTAAGTAGAGAAGCCTCACCTTCCAATCCTCCTAATTCCAAACTTCTTCATCACTTTAGCCTTTTCCATAACAAGTCTGCTCAAAATAATTTTGTTGGCCCAAGTGTTTCTTCCACTCCAATCCATACTACCATTGTGCAAAACACACCTGTTCAGCCCACTTTCATGCTTGTAAATCCACCTCTTGTAAACCCACCCTTATTTCCAGCCATGGCAACATGGTATGCCCCATTAGTGTTACCACACCCTCTACTTCCCTTACCAAATGATTACCAATCCAAAATCCCTCACTTCACTGGAAAAGAGTCTACAACAGCTCAACATCATGTCGATAGGATGGAAGATACATTTGATTACATGGAGATAGAAGAAGAAACTGTGAAGATGAGGATCTTCGCCCAAAGTTTAGGAGGAGATGTAAAGAAGAGGTTTAGGAACTTGCCTCCTAACAACATAAATGATCTCCCTGCCTTGCATCAAACATTCATCCACAAATGGGAACTCAAAAATAACCCTCTCCAAATACTAGCAAAATATAGCAGCCTCAAGAGAAATCAAGGGGAGAGTGTTCATGACTACTCCACTAGGTTCAATAGCGTTTGCAATGCTCTTCCACCTCACATGAAACCTCCCCAAGGCATGGCCTTAGTAAGGTATCCCAAAGGCTTTGATGCTGAAATGGCTTATCAGTTAAGGGGGAGAGATTACTTAACCTTAGAAGACATGCATAAAGGAGCTGTGGGCGTAGAATCAAACATAATTGAGAAAATAAATAGGTTGATATTAGAGAAGAGGGTAACTTATAAAGATGACATTACACCCTCAACCTCAACCTCTGATACAAAAATTGACAACCTAGTAAAGGTGATGGAGAGGATGCTTGAAAAGATCAATCTGAATGATAGAGTGCCACCAAGAGAACCTCAAAACAACCAAAATAGAAATAGAAATCAGAATTATAGAAGAGAAAACATTCAAGATAAGAAAAAATAAATTGACCAACAGGTTAGACCTCCCTTCCAACAGAACTATGTAGATCAATATGAGGAAGATAGGGAGATGGAAAGGTTGGGAGAAGCTCATGTAAACTTGATTGGATCAGACAGTGGGGATGATGTTTTCCTCACTGAGGAAGAACAAGGTTTCTTCTCTGATCAAAGTACAAACACCTATGAAGATTCTGATGATTATAGATTGGGGTTTGAAAATGCAATCATGGAGGTACACAAACAATATGCTCTTAGGAGCAAAGGGAACGTAGACAATTCAAAGGATAAGAACACTAGCACTACTGTCAAGAAAAACGCAGAAATTCTGCCTAAGAAGACAATAGACAAACCCATCATTTTGGCTAGAAAACCAGATTTAAACAAAGAGAAAAATAGCTAGCCAAATGTTGAACAAAGTACTCCTAACACCTCAGCTAGTGGTCCTAACAAAAAAATCCCAATTATCGGTCCAAACAAAGTTCAACAAATTAAAACTACTAAAAAGAATTCAATTTAAAATACAAATGTAAATATCAAGAAATCAATTGTTCCTTTCAGCCTTGAAGGAGAGATTGCCAAGATAAAAATTACCATCCCCCTAGCTGAACTTGTAACCCAAGAAGTGTACAAAAACCAAGTTTTAAAAGCTTTGAACTTAGGAAGCGACACTGACACCTTAAACTTAACATATGACAAACCTGAGTTGTTGTTTGGTCCAGAAGTTGAAGGAAAATACCAAGAAGGGTTTGTTCCTCCCTTCTATGTTAGTTTGAACATACATGAGAAAATTTTACACAATGCCATGTTAGATTCTGGAGCTTCACACAATCTAATGCCCAAGGTATTAATGGAAAGCTTAGGCTTAGAAAATACTAATCCATACAAATATTTGTATTCCTTTGACTCAAGCAGAGTCAAATGTTTGGGTTTAATCAAATATTTATGTGTTAACTTAGCTCAAATCCCTGCTAATAGTCTAGTAATGGACATAGTTGTAGTTGATATTCCCCCTAAGTATGGCATGCTCTTATCAAGATCATGGGGAGCCAATTTAGGGAAGCCTTCAAATGGACATGTCTTATGCCACCATCCCTGTTTTTAACCAAAACAAAAGACTATACAAGGAATCTCACATGAAGTACATGGTGAGAAACATAGACAAACCAAACAAATCTCCAATCTATTCTATTCAATCAAGTTTAAATTCCTTTATCTTATGCAATGAAGATGAATGTACTCAACGAGATAAGGAAAACGTAAACCCAATCAGTTCACCAGAACAATCAAATCTTCCCTCGAATCAAATTAAAAACATTGAAAACCAACAGCAACAAGAAAATGAAAATAAGGCAAATATACTTTGGTCAATAAGCTTTGATAGATCCTGTATAAAACAAGTGCAAGGGCAGGTGTTTGGATTCAAAATACGAATCAAATTTTTTCATATAAATTAGATTTCCCATGCACTAACAATATTGCTGAGTATGAAGTGCTTCTCCTAGGCTTACAATTGCTTAAACAATTACAAGCCCAAAAGATATCAATCTTAGGAGATTCTGAACTTATCATAAGACAAATCAAAGGAGAATACTCAGCTAGAAATCCAAGGCTTAGGGAATATCGGAAAACTGCCCTTGATTTATTGAAAACCTTTGAAAAGTATGAACTTATTTTCTTTCCTAGAGCACTAAATCATCTAGAAAATGAACTCGCTTTCAATGCCAGCAACTGCCAAATACCTGAGATAAATGAAAAGCTTAGCATAAAGGTAAAACACAGGCCTGTTGTGCCTGATAACGAATATCACTGACAAGTGTTTGATTCTGAAAAACACATACATGATTTCTTGAAATCAAAAAATGATTTCAGCATACCAATATCAGAAACCAGCCATAAAGAAAACTTTTTGTATATTGAAAAAATCCCAGAAGTTGAAATGACATATTCTACTGATATAAATCATTATGACAATCCTTTTGAAGCATTGATAACTGACAATGCAGACCAAGAAGACTTGGAATTTTTACAATGCAAAAATGATAAAATTCCGAGAGGTCTCACACCTTTAGAACACCTTTTTGATTTTAGTGATGTAGCCAAAGAACCGAGAATGGAGCCTGTGGAAACGAATGTAGAAGAGCATAACATAGCCAGTCTTGCAGAACCCAAGATGATTAAACTGTACAACACTCTCCCGGCTCACATAAAATTGCAATACATAGAGTTGTTCAAAGAGTTTAAAGATGTTTTTTCTTGGGGATACAAAGACCTAAAATCGTATGATACCAGCATCATCCAGCATAAAATCCCTCTTAAAGAAATTCAAAAGCCTTTCAAACAAAATCTAAGGAGAATAAACCCTCTCTTACTACGTTTAGTTAAGGCAGAAATTGAAAATATGCATGATGTTGGGATCATAGTACCCATTAGATATTCAGAATGGGTATCAAACTTAGTTTCTGTTAGAAAGAAGACAGGGGAAATCAGGCTCTGTATTGACTTCAGAAATTTAAATAGAGCCTCTTTAAAAGACAACTAGCTCTTACCCAAGATGGACCATATACTCCAAAGGGTATTTGGGTCAAAAAGTATATCCCTCTTAGATGGGTTCTCGGGTTACAACCAGGTGTTCGTGCTCCCAAGTGATCAAATCAAAACTGCTTTTACCACACCTTGGGCCACCTTTATGTATGTCAAAATGCCTTTCGGATTGATGAATGTAGGGGCCACCTTCCAAAGGGCCATGGACATAGCCTTCTCTGAAGATATTGGCTATTTCATAATCATCTACCTTGATTACATAACCATTTTCTCAAAAACTGATGAAGAACATTTGATTCACTTAAGGAAAGTTTTTGAGAAGTGTAGGAAATTTGGCTTGTCATTGAATCCCAAGAAAACACTCTTTGGTCTCCAAGAAGGTAAACTTCTTGGCCATATAATTTCAGAAGAGGGAATCAAAACAGACATAGGATAGATGGCATATTGTAGATCAACCATCCAAGAAGCCTCAAAGAATTACAATCCTTCATTGGAAAGATTAATTTTCTGAGGAGGTTCATCCCCAAACTTGCTGAGCTATTAAAAAAAATTACAAACATGCTTAAGAAAGATGTCGGTGTAAAATGGACTTTACCAGCTAAATAATCATTCGAACTGGTCAAACAAGCTCTTACTCAAACACCAATCCTGATTAGTCCAAATTTTACCAAAGACTTGTATATCTTTTCTTTTGCATCTGAGCATACAATAGCTGTAGTATTACTTCAAAAGAATGACTTGGGGAAAGAAAAACCAATATCCTTCTTTAGCAGGGCCTTAAGAGATTCTCCTCTCAAATATAACATCATGGAGAAGCAA
Source organism: Pinus albicaulis (assembly GCA_034641835.2). Classification (NCBI taxonomy): domain Eukaryota; kingdom Viridiplantae; phylum Streptophyta; class Pinopsida; order Pinales; family Pinaceae; genus Pinus; species Pinus albicaulis. Next base: position 1,616,856,118 of record CM076581.1, read on the forward strand.
GCCTTAGCATTAGTGAAAGCTTTAAAGGACTTTAGAGTCTATATTTTACACTCTCACATAATTGCTTTTGTTCCACATACTGTTGTCAAGGACATTCTAAGTCAAGACCCTGATGGTAAAAGGGGAAAATGGATTGCAACTATTCTTGAGTATGACTTAGAAATCAGGCCCACCAAACTAGTTAAGGGGCAAGGATTAGCAAAACTTATGGCTGAGTCTAACTTCCAGGCACTAGACATAAATATGATAGATGTGTTGGAAGAAATAGAAGAATCTACTACTCCTTTCATTAAAGAAACATTTCTGAATTCTCCTTGGTATGCTGACATTATTTATGTGCTTTTATATTTAAATGCCCCTCCTTCTTTGTCTAAAACTAAAGCTAGATTTTTGAAACAAAAAGCTTTGATTTTTTCCATATTAGATGGGATATTATATTGGAAAAATGCTGTTGGAATTTTTCTTAAATGTTTACTTGAAGATGTTGTAGGGAAAATCATGCATGAGTTGCATGATGAAGAATGTGGAGGACACCTCTACTGGAAGGCCACAATGAACAAAATTCTTAGATCTGGTCACTATTGGCCTACCCTTTTCCCAGATACTCATAAGTTAGTCATTTATTTCCATAAGTGTCAATTTTTTTATTGCAAAAGAAAACTTCTTCCCTTACCCTTACATCCTATCAGAGTTGAGGCACCTTTTCAACAATGGGGTTTAGACTTCATTGGGAAAATTCACCCATCTTCCTCAGCCCAGCATAAGTGGATCCTCATAGCCACTGACTTCTTTACCAAGTGGATAGAAGTTATACCTTCCAGAAATGCTAATGACTCTGTCATTATCAAGTTTCTTGAAACAAATATCCTATCCAGATTTGGTTGTACTAGAAAAATCATAACAGATAATGCTGCTGCTTTTAAATCTAAGAAAATGGTTGATTTTTGTTACAAATACCACATAACCTTGGGGCATTCTTACTGCCTACTATCCCCAAGGAAATGGATTAGTTGAATCTTCCAACAAGAGCCTCATCAATATCATCAAAATACTGTTGGAACAAAATCAAAAATCATGGCACAGTAAGCTGGTTCATGCCTTATAGGCTGATAGGTTAACTACAAAGAAGTCCATAAATATGTCCCCCTATCAACTGGTCTATGGCATGGACGCAGTTTTTCCCACCTCATTAGGAGTTCCAGTAATGAAACTCCTTCAAGAAGTGCAGTTTGAAGAGAATGATATGTAGAGGAGAAGCAATGAAACCATCCATTTATATCAGAACAGAGAAGAAGTCTATGAAAGGACGCAATTAGTCCAAGAAAATATAAAGAAACTATTTGATAAGAGGACTAAGGCAAACAATTTCCAGGTCGGAAATGTTGTTCTTAAATGGGATTCAAGAAGAGAAGAGAAGGGAAAACATGGCAAGTTTGAGAACTTGTGGAAAGGTCCTTATATTGTTCATGCTGAGAGGGGTCACAATGCATTTTTATTGAAAGAATTGAATGGAGAAGATCTGTATGGAGGTCTTTTCAATGGCAGGATGTTAAAGCATTAATTCTGCCAGGAATCATGAGTTTCAAAGAATTTTATTTTTCATTGTAAATATAAGAGTCTGAACGTTTCTTTCAAAGTTATAAAAATAAAAATACAAAAACAGTAAAATAAAGAAAAGAGGGCAGATTGTAGAAACAATAAAGGTACAACCCCATACAAAAAAGAGAAGCAAAATCTGAAAGTGTGCAAGCTCAAATTCCACTACTAAAACACACTTTTATTTAGCCATACAGCCTAATCTTGGCTAATTAGTTTTAAATTGACTGTTAATAGGTTAGTGAATTCGATTTTCCAAATAGCTTAATCTTGGCTTATCAGTAGTTAGATTAGGTTAGAAATTAAAGGTTCAAACATGCTCAAAATCCAAACCTTAGTTCTCAAAGAGAAGAATGACTCCAATCTGTTTCAAATTTTGAGTCAAAAAAGAAGTAAAACTGGTTCTAATCATCTCAAAATCTGAACCAGAAAACAAGCAAAGAACAGTTCAGACAAAACTAAAAATAGAGGTGAAAAAAGATGAAGGAAGTGCTTGAACTTTTAGATCTTAAGCCTTTCATTTTGATTTTAATTTTCTGCAAAATAATGTCTATGTGCAGCTTGTTATTTTATTCCATAGATCAGCAACAAGTTAGACTGTCCAATCCTGACTTATATGCTTTTTAATTTATGTTTTAGAAAGTTAGTGAATAAAAAATCTGTTAGACTGTTTAATCCTAACAAATTAGTAGATTAGGTAGAGAAGCATATGAACTCAATTGTTTAACTTGAGTTCATGGATAAATAAGGATAGAAATAGATTAGATTTTATGCTTTCAAAAGAATAAAATGTTGAGAGAGAGTTTTCCAATCCAAGTGCACTCTAAAGAACAAAAAATGTTAGATCAGTAAGATTGGGTAGGTAGAAACCTTGTGTTGATGAAAATCCATTATTTTTCATGGCTGCTTATATTTTCAGAGCAAAATAAGACCACCCAAATGAAGAAAGACAGCCCAAAAGGATTAGGCACTGATCAACCTCTAGAGAATGCAAGTCTGAAATTCTTGATGCCTTCAAAAAAGGCACCATCCCCAAGTGGAGCCACTGTTAGCCACCTATAAAAATTTTCCATGTCAACTGGTGGCTAAATCAATATGGACAGCCTTCAAGAAACAATTTTGCTACCAAAATTGTTGATGCTTAAAATCTTTCTGAAAATATTCTATCCTTTGGTTAATTTTCATTGTTGTTCCCCCTTTGAAGTCAGAAATTCTATTGTTTTTCCATGAAGAAAAGACTGCTGTAAAAATTCCATTTTCCCCTTCTTCACTCAAAACTAACCTTCATTTTTTACCCCTTTATTCCCCATAGAATTCCTCTATTTTTTATTATTTCCCTTCTTCCCTTCGTGAAAATCCCTTTTACAAAGTCTAAAACTCATTTTTAGACTTTACCGAAACCCCCAAATCCATCAAAAAACCTAGAAAAATCATAAAAAATAAGTTTTTTTAAACTATGGACTTAAGCCCCCTTGGGCTAAGTACTAAACCACTTCCCCACATGTGCCCAGGCACTAGAACCAAGCGCTAGGCCCTTTCGGCACTTATCTCATCGGAAAAATCAGAGCGCGCAAGTCAGTTTCTTATGTTAAAAGTTTCGATGCGATTAAGCCCTTTGTTCATAACCACCGATCATATTATTATTTCATATGACCCTTGTGCCCGCAATCGGGCACTAAAACATTGTAATAATCCATCTCCGATGCATATTTTCCTTTGTAAAGTTAAAAACCCACTTTTTCCTAAGTTTGGTCTAAAACCCGCCAGAGTTATGTTTTTTAATATAAAATGGGTAGATTGAAAAGCCCCGCATCAAAGTTATGATGCGATTGGGCCCCGCTATATATAAACTCCGCTTCTCTCCATATAAGCTTACACACGAGACCAAGAGTTTAAGTCCCGAAGCGTTAATCGCATCGGAGAAAATCAAAATGGTTAGATTGAAAGACCCACACCCAATTTCCGATGCGATTGGCCCTTATATACATAAGCCATGGGCCTATCACATTCCATATAGACCAATGGCTCCGCCATCGGGCACCAGACCATTTCATATATATATATATATATATATATATATATATATATATATATATATATATATCGCCCCGATACATAAAACCTTTGTATTTCATCAATTTTTTGGTTTTCATATATATTAAAGGTTTTCCGCCGGTGTATGATGTGAAACAATATCCGCCGTTGATCCCAGACTAATCAATGAACTGCGCCAAATCGCATCGGCACTTTTTCATCAGGCACATTTTATTTCCTCCCCCAATTGACATTCCCCGATCCATTCTCTGTTGTTGATCTGATCTACAGATCAACGGCTCACAATCATTCGCATCGTCGCACTCCATGTTCTTTGCCCCACCGATCGCCGAGCCCCGATTGCATCTGGGCCGTCCACGTGTCCTGATCGGACGGTCCAGAATGTGTCTCCCGACTTTGGTTATATTTTATGCAGCCCCACTCATAATGTTTTTCCGGCTATTACAGCCGTTGATCTCTGCAGATCAACGGTCCTTATTGAACCCGTCTCCGCCTGTATATTATTTCATCTTTACCCCGAATTTAATCCTGGCCGTCGATCTTCTACATCCAACGACCCATATTTAACTCGATAGGCTTGCCTCCTGTGGGTCCTGCCTCCCTCCAGAACTAATCTCCACCGTCGATCCCCTGATCGGATGGTTCATACTAAAACCGCCATGCCTTTTATCCCTCGCACATCTAGTCAATTTTGCGCTTTCTCTCCACCGTTAGATCTGAGGGCCTAGATCTAACGACCCACACGGATTTTCGCGCAACTTTAAGCGCGGAGGTTAATTTTGAAAATTTACGTGATATAGGCTATTTTCAAAAGACACGTGTCACCTTCCAAGGCATATCACGTTCAAAAAGGTGAAACCACCTTTCTCCCATTTCGCCGCGCAATACTACCTGTTTTTCTCTCCAAAACCACTTTCCCCTTTATTGTGTTTTATCGCGTGGTGTCTCCTGCCATTGATCTCTGCAGATCAACAGCTCAGATTTAATTGGGAAATATGCTATCGCCCTCCGCCTTTCCTAAAGGGCTTCTCAGAGCGATCTCTATCGTTGATTTCGTGGGCAGATCTAATCCGACAGTCCATGATCATCCCGAAACCCCAAATTTCCTTTTTATGTTTTTCTCTTTGCCAAAGGAAATTTCCTCATTTCCTTTGTATTTATTATGTTTTCATCAAAAAGCAGCCCTACTTCATTATGTCTCCCCCGTCACTCCCTATCGTCGATCTTTACAAAATCAATGGCTTTGATATAAAATTCCACTGCTTATCCATCAAACCGCCCCTTTTGATCTTCGCACGTAATCTCCACCGTTGGATGCTGTCATCCAACGGCAACGCTCCAAGTCGAAACCTCCAAAGCATTTTTTACCAAATATGCAGGATTTATTAATTGTTTTTTTTATTTTGCGGGATTTAAAAGGGTTTCAAATGTTTCAAAAAGAAAATGGAAGTCGATGGTGACGATCCTCCAGACTTTCGTTCATTAAAAGGAAAGCCATATACAGGGTTCAATTTCATGTTTCCTCAATGACTCATGGGCATTGATTCCATGTGGACCTTGTACACACCTGCACATCAACAAGACACAAAGAATTAAATCAAATCAAAGAGTATTAGTGTCGAAGACCCACACACAGCAGTAATGAAGAATTAAACATTGATTATATAGTTCAATGGATTACAGCTAAAAATTGATTATCAAAAGCCTTCTCCATTGAATTAAACACAGTTAAAGGAAAATCAAGGATATTTATCGTACAAAGGATGCCTCCACTGCCACATCAGAGGCAAATTAATTCCTCTCAGCTACTGGATGGCCACCTGTGACTTCACAGCATTCGAGCAAAGGCCGAGTAATGACCAAAATAGAGCATATCTGCCCCTTACAGCTGAATAGTTATTTCGAATCAAAGAAGCTAATATAAACTATCAGCAGAGTTATTGCAAAAGATGACACAGAGCCTTGAAGTCAACATAATCTTCCAGCAAGCTTAAATTACTTAATGTAAACCAATTAATACATAAAATATCTGTAAAATTCTCCCTTGAGCCCCTCAAAGGCCGAGAAGCATTAACTATATTAATTGAACTCGGAATATATTTTCTCTCTTTCAACCTCCTCATTCCTATATAAAAAGTGGTTGAGGAATCCATTGTAAACGTTGGTTGTTTGATTACTAGTTGTAATACTCAAACTCTCTGAAATAATACATAGTCAGTTGAAGTTGAAGAAGAAATTGAAGTCTTGGAAGCCCTGATGATGTTGTTGCATGCTTTTTCTTGAGAAGGATCTATCATTGGATCCATGAGCTTGGATGTTGGTGAAGTATTCTGAACTGTTTAATGTTTTTCCCTGTTTTCATTTTGTTCCATAAATTCTTACTACAATAGGATGAAAGTTTTAGGCTAAGAAATGACTCCTGGAAGCACCTTAGACCTGTTTATCCTTCACTGTTTTATGTTTTCTTCTGCTAAGGTATTTTAGAGTCTTTAATCTCTCTCTTTAGTCCTCATGCTTGTTTATTTCCTTAATAGTTTGAATATTTGGTTTCAACATGATTTATGGTTCTCCCTACTTGTCTACTGCCACTTAAAGGCTGTTATTGAAGTCTCCCTTTGAAGTTTCTTTGTTTACAGTAATCCAAGGAGGTCTGTTCTGATCTTGCCCCTTGTCCTTGCTTGAATAGTTGGCTTAAAGGTCTTTATAGTTATGATCATAGATGTATTTAGGTGTTCCCTCTTCTATGACCGCAATTATCAGTGAATCTTTTATGTTTTCTAAGTCATTTGAAATAAAATCTTTGAGGAAATAGGGTGTTCCCTGAATCTTAGATTTCATTTTAAAAGTTGTTTTGAAGTCATTATTTGCTTAAAGTGTGATTTGTAGAATTCATGGTTAGCCCTGTCTATCAAATAGTTCTTTATTATTCAAGTTGTGCTTTCAAATTCCCTTTGTTGAGAATTAAATTTCTCTTTCCAAATCATTGATGTCCATCTCATTCCAAAAGCAAAGGATCCTGTGGCGAAGTTAGATTTTACCTTTGATATCCCATATCCATTGATAAGTTTTTTATGACCTCTTATTGACTCCATTGCCCAATGAAACTGACAATTCCCCTTTCTATCTATCTTTCCTAGACCTTTTAGGTTCTGCTGTGTCAATTCAACCAAACAAATAAACAAACACTTGCACTTAATAACTAGTCTAAAACCAATACTCAAAGCACACAAGATAAACCTTTGCAAAAAACAAATAATTTGAGAGATCCCTCTCTAAGAGCAGGAGGAATAGATCTTTTGATTTGCCTTGTCTTTTGATTTGCCAAACTATCAAAACACGAGACACCAACAGTAGGGACTTTAAAGGATAACATCCAACATAAGGTTTGCCTTTGGGAACCTAGTTCATTGGAGAAGACAATCAGGTTGGCAAGAAAAATTGAAAGTAAAATTATGGCGACAAGGAAGCCTACCACTCACATCTATAAAGATGGAAGTGTTTCTACTCCTAGACTTCCACAACATACAAGGTTGACACCACAAAAATTGGAAGAAAAAAGAGCAAAATGGTTTTTCTACAGTTGTGATATCAAATACACTAAAGGTCATAAGTGTGCTGAGAAGAAATTATTTTATATAGATTGTGAAGAGGAGGAAGAAAATGAACAAGAAACTTCAAAAGAAGAGGATATACACCAGGAACCAACCCTAGAGAAATAAGAAAGGAGTATGGCCATATCCTGTAATGCATTGGCAGGAATTATCACTCCTAAAACTCTCAAGATAGAAGGACATATCAAGAAGAAAAAGGTAATAGTGTTGACTAACTCGGGTAGTACCCATAATTTTATTCATTGTAAGGTAGCCAAGGAATTGAATTGCTTCCTATACCCAGAACTAGAATTTCAAGTGAAGGTTGCAAATGGAGGAACTTTAAATTTCTTTAGAAGATGCCATAATATCAAGCTAACCATGGGGGAATATGTATTGAATAGTCCAATGCTTTCCATTCCAATGGGAGGTGTTGATTTTGTACCAGGAGTACAATGTTTACAATCTTTGGGGACGGTAGCTTTTAATTTTCAAGAAATTTTCTTGAAATTTTTTTTGGAAGGAAAGGAATTGAATTACATGGTATCACAAGGAATTCGGGAAAGATAATAAGCTCTAATGTCATTACAAAGCTTCTAAGGAAAGAACAACGATGTGTAATTGCACAATTATGCTCACTAGAAGTTCCAACATCAAAGTCATATATCTCTCCTGATCTCCAAAAAGTCTTGGACAATCATTACAAGGTGTTTGAAACTCCCAAAGGACTCCCACCTATTCATGATCATGATCATGATATTCATTTGATTCCAGGAAGTGTTCCTCCAAACATCAGGCCTTACAGATATCCTTATGTCCAAAAGAGAAAAATTGAATGTATGATTGCAAAAATGTTAGTGGTTGGTATAATTCAACCGAGTCAAAGTTCTTTCTTTGCTCTAGTAGTATTGGTCCACAAGAAGGACGAATCATGGCACGTGTGTCTGGATTATAGGGAGCTCAATAATCTCACTATTAAAGATAAATTTCTCATTCCTGTGATTGATGAATTATTATATGAGTTACATGGAGCAATTTATTTTACCAAGTTGGATATTTGTTTAGGATATCATCAAATTAGAATGAAGACTAAAGCTATTCTGAAAACAACATTTAGAACTCATGAGGGCCATTATGAATTTTTGTTCATGCCTTTTGGCCTTACCAATGCACCTTCTACATTGCAAGGGTTGATAAATTCCATTTTCAAACCCTTCCTTAGAAAATTTGTGTTAGTATTTTTTGATGATATACTAATCTACAACAGGTCTTGGAAGGATCATGTTCAACATGTTGACAGGGTGCTCAAAATATTGGAGGAGAAACAATTATATGCAAAAACCTTCAAATGTTTCTTTGGAGTACAAGAGGTGGAATATATGGGTCATATTGTATCTCACGAGGGTGTTAAGGTAGACCCTAACAAAATTATAGCCATTGAGGAATGGAATTCCCCACAACCTTAAAATAGTTGTGAGGATTTCTTGAGTTAACAGGGTATTATTGCAATTTTGTTAAGAAATATGGGAGAATAGCAGCAC